>JBBMKA010006591.1:0-10116 GCA_037833695.1 Sechiopsis laciniata | reverse complement strand
AAGACAACTCACTCTAGAATTAGTTTGATCAAGACTAATCCAATGAATTGATTTAACTTCAAACCTAAAACAAGATTGAAAGAAATGAAACACCAAATGGAGTTCAAGAAAATATAAGTTCTTAATTAATCAAATCGATCCAAAATGATGTATTACAAGACATTTTAAAGGCAAAAAATTCATGCATGCTTTGGAATACAAAAGGACTAAAAAAGCTATTAATTACATTTTGTAGAAAATAAGGCCTAGGTAGCCAAAACTCAATTGAACATTAATTGAGAGGCATAAATGCTGGAAAAAATGGTAGATAATCTTTAAATAGACCCAACTAACTCTTCCAGAAGGTCCCTTGAAATTATGAGCATGGTTGGCCAGCTTTGAAATAAAAAAGTCTCAAAATATAAAACACCTTTTATTAAAATTCGGCCATGTTGTTATCTTCCAATATAAATGATACTCTCGTGCCATCTTCATTTCAATCTCTTCTTCGCTTGTTGTGCTAATGTTGAAAATAAATTCTGGCTGAAAAAGCTTTGTCTCTTCTTGTGCATTGGCAAGCTTTTGAAGATGTAATATATATGCCTCTTGAATCTTTTTTGCCTTGCTCCTTGTAATAGGTCCTTCAGGTACATGCAATGGATCGATTGTTTGATTCGTATCATTCTCTCTTTCTTTGAAAGGTTTTGTCCTTAAATAAAGATATTCATTTCCTACATAACAATGAGTCAATTCAGCCACATTAAAAGCATAACTTACATTGTACTCACCTCGAAGATCTAGCTTGTATGCATTATCATTGATTCGTTCAAGTACTTAAAAATGACCATCTCCCCTTGGTTGTAATTTAGACTTCCTTTGATCTAGAAACCTCTCTTTTTGTAGATGAACCTAAACCCAATCACCTTGTTTAAAAATCAATTGCTTTCTCCCATGATTCTTGCTAGTGATTAGCTTTTGATTTTTCTTTTCAATCCTTTCTTTCATTTCTTTGTACAATTCCTTTACGTATTCGGCCTTAGAAGATGCTACATCACTAGTAAACATATTAGGCGGCAATGGTGATAAATCTAGTGGAGTTACAGGATTAAAGCCATACACAATCTCGAAAGGTGAACAATCAGTAGTGTTATGTATTGCTCTATTGTATGCAAATTCTACTAATGGTAGAGTCTCTTCTCATGTATTAAGATTCTTGGAAATTAGTGATCTAAGCAAGGCTCCCAACGTTCTATTAACCACCTTGGTTTGTCCATCGGTTTGAGGGTGACATGTTGTAGAAAACAAAAGCTTGGTACCTAATTTTCACCATAAGACTTTCCAAAAATTACTTAAAAATTTGACATCTCTGTCACTCACAATTATTTTGGGAATGCCATGCAATCTAACCACTTCCATAAAGAAAAGATTAGCTATGTTAGTAGCATCATCTGTTTTGTTACAAGGAATGTGCCATCTACTAAACCTATCAACAACAACAAAAATGCTATCATGATGTCTTCTAGTCTTTGGTAATCCTAGAACAAAGTCCATGCTAATGTCAACCCAAGGTTCACTAGGAACATCTAAAGGTGTGTAAAGACCATGTGGTTGTGTCTTAGACTTAGCCTCCTTACATTTGAAACATTCTTTGTAAACTTTGTTCACATCCTTCCTCACGTTCAACCAATAAAAGTGTTTGCTCAGCATGTTATACGCTTTAAATTCCCTAAAATGTCCCATAAGTCCTCCCCCATGAGCTTCTTTCACAAGTAACTCCCTAATTGAGCACTTAGGAATACAAAGCTTTCCTTTCCTAAAAAGCATGCCATCAAATACAATATGATCTTGAACATTGTTTCCTCTTAAGCCTTACATATAAACATCATGAAATTCAGATTTCTCAACTTTGTACAACTCAATCATGTGTTTAAAACCAATAATTTTTGCACTAAGAGAAGAATAAAGCATACCTTCTTGACATTGCATCAACCACCACATTGTCCTTACCTTTCTTATAATGAATGACATAAGGAAATGTCTCAATGAATTCCACCCACTTAGCATGTCTCTTGTTGAGCTTTGTTTGGCTCTTGAGATGCTTCAAACTTTCATGATCTGTATGGATGACAAACTCTTTTGGCCACAAGTAATGTTGTCAAACTTGCAAAGTCCTCAAGTGCATGTAGCTCTTGTCATATGTCGGGTATTTGAGTTGTATTCCATTTAGATTTTCACTAAAAAACATGATTGACCTTTCTTGCATCAAAACAGCCCATATACCTATTCCACTTGCATCACATTCAATCTCAAAAGATTTATCAAAGTTAGGTAGAGAAATACAAGGTGCATTGGTTAATTTTTCTTTAAGTTCATTGAATGCATTCTCTTGCTTTTGTTTCCATTCAAATTTCGCATTCTTCTTAACAAGTTCATTCAATGGTGAGGCTATGCTACTAAAATAAGTTTGCACCATGTAATTCATCTAACTAAAGATTTATTTTTGAAATAAGTTTGCACCATGTAATTCATCTAGCATGTCATCTAATCTAGGAATGGGATGTCGATACTTTACCGTTATCTTGTTAATGGCTAAAAAATCGAGACACATCCTCCAAGTACCATCTTTTTTGGTACTAAAATAACCGGAACTGAACAAGGACTCATGTTTTCCCTAACATAGTCTTTATCCATGAGTTCTTCCACTTGCCTTTGAATCTCCTTCGTTTCAGTTGGATTGGTCCTATAGGTAGCCATGTTTGGAATAATTGCTCTGAGAATGAAGTCAATTTGGTGCTTAATTCCTCTTAGAGGGGGTAATCCCGTAGGTGCATCTTCATGTGGAAACATGTCATTAAATTTCTACAAAAGAGACTTAAAAACACTTGACAAAACATTTTCAGATTTTGGCTCATTTACCAAACACATTCGTTTGCACATAAGTACAAATTTTGGTTCTTGAGCTAAAACTTTCCTCACTTTCCTTTTTTGAATAACTAAACTCACATTCTTTCTTTTTTCCTCAAACTCACATTTTTTTTCTCTCTCTTTTTTCACTTGCCTTTTGCCCCCTCACTTTTCTCTCTTTCTTCACTCTTCTCTCTTACCTTACTTTCTTCTCTCCTCTCTTATTCTTCACATTCTTTTCTTTCTCTTTTTTTTTCTAATTTCAAATGATCACAATGTACTTCATATGGAGACAATGGAAGTAAAGTAAATTTTTTTTTCACTCAAAGTAAAAATATACTTATTTCTCAATCCATCAAAAGTGACCTCTTTATCATTAACATGGATTGACCTAGCCAACAAGAGCAATAACTCAGTAGAATTGGTGTATACCCATGGACCAAGAGGTCATAGGTCTGAATCCCCTCCCCTAACTATTATAACCTCGAAAAAAAAAAAAAAAACATATATTGACCCAAAAGCTCTATCTTCCCTAAACATGTGGGGATAATGCATTAAAATGAGAGAATGGTCATTTCCATAAACCCTTAGCACTTTGAAGTGTCTACAAGAATAATGACGTATTATTAGTTATGATATATAGATGTGTGTGTGTGTGTAAATGCATAAACAAGTATGAACGTTAAAAAATATGCACCTTAACCTAGCCATAAAATGTTTCCTTGTCCATGTCCACACACTTTCATGCCTCGTTCCAGCCAAATCCATTACCTATAGGGCCCATCATCTCCTTGATGGCTTGATATATTTCTTCAGAGTTCTTACCTTACATTCAATACTCACTTTATTCAGCATTGTTTCAGGCATTTTTTGTTACATGTTTGTAAGGAGAGTACTCATCTATCCTGGCTTAAAGGTCCCACCAAGTGCAGTCAGGTACTGGGCTTCTGATAGCTCTAAATACTTGCACTATTTAGGCCTTTAAATCAATGCATTTCATTAGAATTGGTAGTATCATTTAACACGTAAGGATAAATGATCAAGTAATATCGCATCAATTCAACATGTTAAGCTAAAGGCAGGTGCAAAATAAAAGTAGACTAACAATGCGGTTAAGAGCGTCAATCTACATGCATAAACATGAAAACTGCATGATTATATGAAAGGCTTGCTAACATGTTAAACGCGCAGGAAAACAGTGGAAGTTGCATTGCGGAAGAACTTCAGTCGGTGCGGATAATTCGAAGAAAGCAGCAAAGGAAAGTCTTAGCGGATTGAGAAAAGTAGAATCATCGAGGCAAAGATGGAAAGAATCACCAATCAAGGAATTCAAGTAAGAAATCCTTGCAAGATTGAACGTCATCAACAAGAAACCACATACGCCTATAAATACGTGAAAGATCAAAGATCAATGTGTGTTGATTCGGACGGGGAGCTACTGTGGATGAATTGTGAAGACGATGGGGTCTCATTGAAGATCTCGACTATTGTCTTCATTTGTAACCCTGGAGGAATTAGTACCATGGTGTCTATTGGTAGAAGACTTTATTAGAGATAATGGCGACGACTTCAGTAGCCCATTAGCTTATTTTGCATTTTTAGTTATCTTAGATAATGATTTATTGCATTTCTCTAAAATTCGTAGGAGTAAGTTGTAACGCTTCCTTGAATTAATGTTATGCATCGTTATTTCAGACTAGATTCCCTGCTGCAATTTAATGGGTAATGTTAATTTTAAGAAGCAATCTAGGAGAAGCACGTAATGTTAATAACTTATCTTAACTAAAGATGATAGGGAAAGATAACAAGAATGACGGTTATTTTATTTAGCTCGAGTCAATTGATAGCCCACCTGTAGCTTGCTTATCATTCACTTCGGAAGAAAGGGCAGCAAGAGCTTAACCTCACCGTAATCGCTAGGCAATGCTTAGTCTTAAGCATTTTAGAGAAGAGTTAGGAATAACCACCTCACTAGTTACGTACACAATGCTTGACTTGATCACAAATCCATGGGCAATGTACTGAAAGGTTGTAGTTAAGTACTCTAGAAGGGGACTTTAGGTAAAGTACAGTATGTGTTAACTTTCTCATGGTAGCTAATCTTAACATAAGATAGTTCTGCATCTTAGAATCTCTTCATAAGTTAGATATAGGTTATAAATTTTAAGGAACGTAAGTTCAGATCTAGCTGTGAATGTATGATATGAATGCGGGTGAGTAGAATTTATAATGTTGCATTTAGACTAAGCATGCGTCGATTAGCTACCCACGTGTGTTAGCCTCTAGCAATCTCGAAAGAGTGAACTGGCGGAAGACCCAGCAAGTTACAATTAATCTGATTCAAAGTCTTTTGTATCATTCAAAGGGATTAAGGATAACCTCGCTATCACATATGAACCCTGAGCCAATTGTACTGTGCTTCAGCGGAAGCTGGGTTGCCAAACGAATGAGTGCGAGAGTACTTGTTAGATTAGGGAAGTATGAGCTCGAACTCACCATTATCGTACGCATGTCATACTTCAAGCTATATCCTGACTTAGCCCAGTAGCAGTCGCATTTACTTTTCTTTTAGAAAACCTAAACCATCAAACTATGTTGCTTTCTTCAATTGGCTTTTAAGTTTATATCTATTAATTATAAATTCCCTATGGAGAATGATAAAATAAATACCTACCACTTACTGCGATTCGACTACGTGTACTTGCGTATGCCTACGGTTTAATACTCTGTTGTTAGCAATAGCATTTTAAGTTTAAAATCAACATTAGTGTATTATACTAGCCGAACTTAAATTTCCCGGTCAAGTTTTTGTCGCCATTACTGGGGAGTTTGGCAAATTAATAGATGTTAATTTAAGAGTAGTTCTGTAACGCAGAAGACTAACTTGTTAAACTTAATCACAGGAGCAGGGTGGAGCGTGAGAGTATTGATAAGAAGAAATTGCATTATGAATTGATCACTTAAAAGACGAAAAACATCCAAACCATTACTTACGCCAGCATTTTTTGTACTGTGCGGAAGAGGAGCAAGGAACTTCCTTATCTACTACTTCTGGGAAGTCAACACCAGGTAAACAGTATGGTATAATCATTTCTAAGGTTGGTACGTTGAATAAATGACATGGAGCTCGAACCGCATTCCTAGAATGTGGAATTTCAGTGATGAACGTCACTGCCTTGCCAAGCGAGGAACGTATTGTTGAAAATTTGAGAAAAAAAATGGAAATTATAAAAATTCAATTTGACAAAATTCGAGGGAAAAATTATATATATCGTACCTCAGAAGATTTTATGTTTGATTATTTTCTAGAACTTTAGTTTAGAAGTAGCATATAAAATTTTAATTCAACAATAGTAAACTAATGGGTGAAATTAAGTAAACTTGATCGCAAAACATGTTTAGACGCTTAAACAACGTAGGCGAAGGAAATCAAGAAGCTTAAAAGTCAGGTCGCAATAGTAATAATCTAGTCGTTGGGCAGCCGCAATCGCGGAGGGTAATGATGACAATTCATTAATCCACTACGATTCATAGTGCGTCATATAAATTGATCACATTCTGTTGATAACATTACGTTTTCTGGAATTTTTGAAACCCTAACGACTGTGGGAAAATATATTTCGGGCAATTCTATAACTCAATTGTAGCAAAAAATCACTTCCATGGCATTAAGCATCAATTTCACTAGAGCCCAATCCATGGAGACCGTTATTGAGGGAGGTGTACCAGAACAACTTGTCGCGCAAGGAGCCATAAAAATTTCATCAAAATCTGTATGGACATTATCCAATATCGCTAGTTTGGTGCAAAAAATTGTTGTGAGAACTGAGAAGATACCTGAAGAGTCAACCCATTATGCTAAAGTGTCAACGATGGAGAAGGATCAGGCCATACAGGTATCGGAAGTACCGTGGAACCCTCAACTTTTAGAGTAGTATTCGCGAAAGGAACGGAGCAAGAATCAGAGTCTGGCAAAACTTCGACACCTATGGAAGATGTCGCGCTTAAGGATGTAAGGGAAAGTGTTGAAGAACTCAGAGTTTTCAAAGAATTAGAAAGAGAGATGGAAACAGAGGAAGAGTCAGAAAAGCGAGCCAAAGAGGTAGAGAAGGCGCTGCTGGTTGTGAAAGTAGCTAGGCAGATAGAAAAAGACGAAGAGAGAGCAAAGAGAGCATTAGAAGAAAAGAACGTAACATTAGCAAAATGTTTGACGCGAGAAGAATCGATTGTAGAAAAGTGAGTCACGCTTGCTGGCTCGAGAAAGACAAGAAAAGTAGCATCGAAGGAGAGGCCCTCAACAAAGAGGAATAAAAAAGACAAGAGCAAGAGTATTGCCGAACCATCAGAGGAATAAACTCAGTCACCCCAAAAAAAATAAGGCGAGTGAGTAGTCTGGGAAAAGTAAGACAAGTAGAGTCAGAAGAGTTTTTAAAGAAGGACTTCTGGCAAAAGCAAGGATTTGCCAACGCTATGCTGGATAAAGACATTCGAGAAACCATCATGCTGAGAGGATGAGATAACTTTTATCGGCCAAGAACCTAAGTTGGGTGCAAGAATTCTACAATAACGGAAGTGGTAATGATCGTTGCAACACTATGGTGGCAGGAAAGAAAATACACTGGGGTGCTGAAGCATGGAACGACCTATTTGGATTCCAGAGGTATGACGAAGCCCAGTATGATAGGCTAATCAGGGCGCCAACACCAAGGGAATTGAAGGAGTGCCTGTAACTGATAGCCATGTCGGATGCGCATTGGGTTGAGAACAAACCATTTCAGCGCTTCAACCTCAACAGAAGGGGACATTACTGAAACAACTTCATCAAAACAAGCATAATTCCCACTATCCACAACACAACCTGTCACGAACACGTATGTTACTAATGTATGAAATCTGTGCAGGGAAAATAATTGATATAGGTCGCATCATCGAGGAGGAGATAAGGCGATAAATGGGGAAGATGCACAAGAAATTATTCTTCCCTCATTCTATCACAGCGCTATGCTTCAATCAAGGGCTGCGGTGTGCACGGAAAGACTCTACGTTGAAGGTAAAAAGAGTCTTCTAGATGGCAGTGAACAAACGCAAAACCTCTAGGCCCATTACCAAGGATAAAATCATTCAGATCAGATCAACCATCGTAAGAAAAGATCTTATCAGCATCATTGTTGCTAAGGCCATGGTCAAGGAAATGTGATGTAGCTAAGCAATTAGCTCTATACTTGTAGCTAGGAGCCTCCTCTGCATCTAGTGCATCCACAAAATTATCAACCTCTCAGTCAACAAACATTCTGCCAGGCCCAAGCGAGGGCGAGGAATTGGAGAAATAGGTAGTGCCACCACTAAAAAGAAGAAGGAAGACGGAAAGGGAAGCAACCCTGTCGCAATCGTTGGACTCCACCGCTTTAGTTAGTCATTAGGAGTAACGACCTAATGAAACTGTTGGCCAAGGAGACATTGCACAACAATTGCAGTAGACAATACCACCGCCTCTCAGTTCATCCAGCCCATTGCGACCAAGCTCTCCGCTACAAAAACCTGAAATGAGAAGGTCAGCATCTCCGCTGCCCACTAGTGAAGCTAGACCATCGCAGTCAATCCCACCCCAAGACGAGACAACGCCATAAGAGCCTGACACTACTATAGATGAGGCTCATAGCAGCAACAAGGAGTTCCAAAGCCAGATGTTGTACTTTATGCGGCAAATCTGCATAACTTTGGCTTACATGCAGCAAAGGGATAAGAGTATACGAAGGGAACTTCAAAGAGAAAACCCTAAGTTTTGACTCCGCCTTTTCCAACAGAAGTGCTCCAAGAATGGATACCATCTACATAATTAGATGAGCAAAATCCGAATGATGAAGGCGTTGATTCTATGAACTAAAGGAAGTCTCTATCTATAACACTCTTAGTAACATGCGTTTAAATTTTGTAATTCTTAACCGCATGAATTATGTGCATTATGTGTAATTGCTGATTATTCCTGATTATAGCACCACATGTACATTCTAGAGCTAGTATTAATGAATACAATAGTTGAACTTTTAAAGCGGCTTCGAGATCCGTCGGATAGTAATTCTCCAACTAAGTAAAACTTAGGTAGATTAAAGGTGATTAGGAGAACAAATTTGTTAGGTTACATACAACATTAGCAATAGTGGATGCCATAAGTAGGAAGAGAGACTAAATGTTCTAAAAGATAAAATTGAAAGCATGATGCAAAGAAGTCAAATCTAAGATCAAAATAAGTTTGGGGAACTAATCCTCACCTTAATTGTGGACAATGAAGACTTTAAGTTTGGGGTCGAGGGAAAGCTCGAGAAGTGTTTAAAGAGATAAAAGTGAAAAAAAATTGAGAAAAATGAAGATCAAACCATTCTGGGCAAAATAAAAAACGCAAAAAAGTGCAAATAGCCGTAGGAATCCCAAAGTACTCTGTTGTCCACCAAAAGTGCAAGCTTAAGAAATTTCATTGCTTAGATGGAACGTTTTATGCTCAAGTGAACCATGCTAAGAACTACAAAATTGTGGATATGAGTGCCACCCGAGTAGAAATGCAGAAATCCTCGAGGGATCTAAGGACTTAAATAGCAGCCTTGACAAAATGTTTTGGTAAAACTTAGGTTGATCAAAGAATTGATTGAGATGATTTGGAGTCGTAGGTATTGGCTCTAAGAGCGTCCAATTTTCCTGCCGAAAGCGGAAGAAGCTAGAGCTAATGAAGGAAGTAGACTAACTAAATTAGGACCTTGTAAACTAATAAGATGCCTTATGTTTTGTTTAGAAGGAGAAGCACGACTGACGGGCAGCGAAGCTATTACAAATAAAATAGGGAATTTGCTACAAGTAGCATCTTTTGAACCACCTATTACAATTATAGCACAAAAGTAAAACAAATTCATCCATAGCACATTCCTTAAATAATTTTGCACATTTCCGAAATTGCCCTTCTCTTTAGCTTCATCTACAAGCTAAACTTCTTGCCATGGATGTTGCCATTTCTACATGCTCCTCTCCCTCTCTCTCTCAGCCATTTTTCTTCCGATCTCCATACCATTTCTCTTGAAGTTCCTCTTCAAGCCTTCCTTCTTGCGTGCTCCTCTGCCATTTCTTTTTGCGATTTATGGGTTCCTTCTTGCGCGCTCTGCCATTTCTAAATCTTTGTGAAATTCCTGCTACGTTTGGTTCAACAGCTACTGATTTCTTCTTTGGGTTTTCAATCTAGGTTCTATC
>JBBMKA010006590.1:0-10118 GCA_037833695.1 Sechiopsis laciniata | reverse complement strand
AGATGTTTGTTTTTTTTTTTTTTTTTTTTTTTAAATTCATGAAAAATTCCCTTTATTTTATTTTGTACTTTGTATTTAAGTTAATTACTTCGTTTTCGTATTTTTATTATTCCATCTATTATCTAAATATATTCTAGACAAAGGAGGGCAGGTAGGAGATGGGATATTTTCCTATTATTAATTTCTCATATGCATATGAGATGACATTATTTTGGAATCTAATGAAAAAATAGTGCCTATATCATTACGGTGCATTTTACTATTTTTTTTACTCGATTTGTGAGCCACGTGAATGCCATGGCATTATTTTAGAATATAGTCAGACAATGAGATCGAATCCATTTATTAGGTGTAGCAATGCATATGATATTCCGAAAAAAAAAAAAAAAAAACTCTGTTTGTTAGTCACACATGAAGGAAATGGCATTATTTTGGAATCTTGTGAAATAGGGTCTATCATGGAGATGCATTCTACAATTTTTTTTTTTGTTTTTTTAATACTCGGTTTGTGACTCACATGAATGAGATTGACATTATTTTAGAACAGAGTGAGATGATGAGATGAAATCCACTTATTAGATGTAGCTATGCATATGATATTCCCAAAAAAAAAAAAAAAAAAATTATACTCAGTTTGTCAATCACCCATGAATGAGATGTCATTATTTTGGAATCTAGTGAAAAAATAAAACGAGTGCCTATAATCACTTATTAATAGTGTGGACATCCGTCTCAAAATCAATGGGTAATAAGGGGAGTAGTCTACCTACCTTTTAATACCAAGAGATATCCACACCTTAAAATGTAGGATTCTCAACATGCCGAGATGGTACCTCTTTTGGACTCACCAATCTTAAATCGGATCTCAATTCATTTTTATTAGACCAAATACCGGTTTGGATTTAATGGGCTCTGATACCATATTAAATAGTATGACCATTTATCTCAAAACCAATTGGTAATAAGAGGAGTAGTCTACCTACCTTTTAAACACTAAGAGATATCATCACCTTAACAATGTGAGATCCTCAACATCACGATGTATTTTACAATTTTGTTTTTGTTTTTTAATACTCGGTTTGTGAGTCACATGAATGAGATGGCATTATTTTAGAATATAGTGAGATGATGAGATGAAATGAGATGTTGACAGTAGGAAAACCTTGTTAGGTGCACCGGAGCGAGTAAAAAACAAGTAAAAAGTAGAACCAACATAGAAAAAACTAAAGAAAAGCGAAAGATTGAAGAAAACCAACACGTTCTGAGATGAAACAACAATCTTTCCTACTTGCGTAGGCCAAAGTAATGATTCAAGAAGAACTAGTTCGAACCAACCCATATTGGTCTTAGAGAACCGACAGTTTTGTTTACGACTCGGTTCGAACTAAGTCCGACCAGTCCTGGTGGACCATTAGTTCAATTTGTGAACCAGTTTTAGACCCCACATCTCAACCTTTCAATTTGCTTCCTCAAACGATTTGTGTCATCTCTTTATACTACACTGGTCGAGCCTTAAGCAACCATGCCCTGTTGTCTTTCACGCTTTATGAGGATGGAGGACTGACACATGTGCACGACTGCCGAGACATGTCACCTGAAATTGGCCTAAAACCTTCTCGTTGAAGCTTCTTTCATGCACTACTTTTACGACATCCGCCATATCATCCACTTCTTTGGCCTCTTAAAAATTTCTTCCTCCAAACTTAGGCTCTATTTTGCTTATCCTTCACCGAGAGTTTTTGTAAAGACCCGACTTTGAACAAGTTCTAAATTGAACCTTTACTCATGCATGCCTAAAAAACTTATATAATTAAGTAAGAACATTAATATAAAACAAAACATGCAACTTCTTTTATTCAAACTTGTAAGATAACAATCCAGCTCATAAGTCAAAGGTAAAACAATTACAATTCTTATCAAATCCTACAACAGTTTGGGACCTCTTCTAATTACATATATTACAAATAAATATTAAACTAACAGAATTCAATAGAAATAATATAGAAAGGTAAACGACTCAACACTGAACAAGTCCATGGCATATAACACTCTCAGCTCACCCATTATGATACAATCCCATACTCAGTGGAAGGGGCGAGATTGTAAATACTCAGTAAAGACTAGAGATGTCTATTTTTCCCGTCGGGACCGGGAATTCCTCATGGCCTAAACGAGGCCGAAAACAGAAAATGTATTTTTGATTTACGATCCCGCAAAAAATGGTGAATTTCACGAGAACGGAGATTAGTTCTGGTGGTGGGGATGTGGAAGTCGTTCTTCGACCCCCACCCCACCTATTGGCATCTCTAGTAAGGACTCCCCTAAAGGAGTACAACATACGTAAAAACAGAATCGAACGAGCAACTGTACATGTACTATTTAGACAAATGAAGTGACCAATAATCACAATATCACAAGTCATGGAGCTATGCTCCTACATGAACCAACAACCCATCATTAGAGATTATGTCCCCTAAGCTCAATCCTAGAGCAAATTACATGCTTCGGTCTTAGACCCTTAGCTCAACCTCTAGAACTAACACGTCATGTCAGGGAACTCAACTCCTACATGAAAGTCTCAAGTTCGAAATCCACACATAAGCTTAATTGTAAAAAAAAAATTGTTATCGCTCGAATTTGAAAGCATTAAAATAGGTGCAGGTGACCTTAATTATGTGGTGGGATAAAGCTTCGATTATTAATTATAAAATAATAATAATAATAAAAATAATGGTAAAGTCTATGTGGAAAAGCAAAATCCTCCGATTGGCTTTCACTTTAAAAATGGTGGCTTGCCATACGTACCACTTTCTTCATCATCTTCCCTAGGTTATTATAAATTTGGAGATGGTTATTCTTTTTTTGTAGGTTCTTTATTCATTTAAAATTAATTTTCAATTTTACATATTTTTAAGGGGTGACAAAGTGGTTGAAAACTTGGATTTGAATGTACGCTCCCTTCAAGGTCTCAGATTCGAGACTCATGCGTGACATTACTCTTTCGATGTCTGACCTAGAGATTAGCGTGATTACTCTTGTTTCAAATAAAAAAATAAAATAAAAATCAATTTGACATATTTACAAAATTAGCATATATTTATTTTATTTAATTATTATTGTTAGACTTTTTATTTTTCCATATTCTTTAATATTTTTTCAAGTCTTTATAATGTATATATCATGACAAAATATATAGTCAAATTATGTGATCTATTTTTGTTGGTTTTAATTATATATTTATTTTATGAAAGTCGAATTATGTTATCTATTTTTGTTGTTTTAATTATCTATTTGTTTTTTGTTCATTGTCTTCTATTTTTGTTGTTTTAATTATCTATTTTGTTTATGTATAAATATTTGATAAAAAATATTTATATTTATAATCAATTATTGGACTCGATAACCCAACAATTGAGTTGTCTCTTTAATTGGGTTGGGTTGAAAACTTGTCTCAACCCAACTCATGTACACCCCTATTTCCAACCGTGTAGTTTTTATATTTAATTAATTCCATTAAAAATTATATTCCTTAATTCCTGCACAATTAACTGCCTTTCCAACCTGTTTTATTTTGAGTAATTTCATTTGCAAGCCCAGTCGTTGCCGTCAATATTCCTAAGTTGTGAAAATCTTTAATTCACCTATTAATAATACTATTCATTCTTAACTAACAATATTGTGTGATGCTAATTATAATACTATTTAGATGTTATATTGTTGATACCACTTTTCGTTCTTAAAATTTCCTTTGATATCGTATTGTATTTTGTTGAGAATCCCACATTGATAAGGTGAAGATATCTCCTAGTGTTTATAAGGTAGGTGGACTACTCCTCTCATCACCAATTGGTTTTGAGATGGATGTCCACACTATCTAATATATTTGAGTTATGGTCATGTCTTTATATTTGCTAGTATGTAGTATTATAATTGTATAAGAGGGTATATAAACACAAGAAAACATACTTAATTGTTTCTTACTTTGTATTACATTCTATTTACATAGTATTACTATATATTATTTAAGTAATGATTACACTAAAAAAAATATTGTTTATTTTTTAGTATTATTATTTTGTTTATAATACACTTTTGCTTGTCTGTTTCAGTTATGTATTCAGAAGTATTATAATTGTATTTAAAATTATTAACAAATGAAAAAAACTCAAATAATAACATGAAATTAAGTGTTAATTTTTTGTTGTTATTCAATTTCAACTACTTTAATTCTTTTAAGATTATTTCTTTTGGTAGTTAAATATTGTTGTAATGCAACGTTGGACATATCAATTTTGTTTAATAAGATTGTTATCATTAATTAACTTGCACTTAAATAATAACATGGAATTGAATGTTAATTTTTTAAGTAGATTAAAATGTGTTTAGGGTTAATTAAATATATTTTAATCTAAGTTAATTAAGAGAATCGATTAACAAATTAAAAGATTATGTTAAATTACTTATATACTAATTAAGAATTTAATTAGGTGGAACTATTTTTATTAAACCCATATAAACCTATTTAAATCTATATATATATATATATATATATATATAAATAGCATTAGCTCATTAGAATCAATTAAGTTTTTGATGTATTGAAATGGAAAATTAAAATTAGAATGAAAATATGAATCAGAGGAAAAATTAAAGAAAGGAGGGCTTTTTGGTAAAAGAGAAAGGAGAGAGAAAATAATCCCTCTCCCCTTTCCCATTCGCAAGCAACGCAGGAAGAGAAAAAAAAAAAAAAAAAAAAAACCCAAAAATGGGTCTCTATTTTGCAGCGCTTCTTGGCCGGAGAAGGAGTCTCCGGCCGCCTCCACTGTGATTCCCCTTCGCCCCTACGCAGCACTTGGTCACTGGAACCGCCGCCGGAGAAGTAGCACCAGCCGCCCCAAGAAGTAGCCTGAAGTCTCGATCCGCCGGAGCTGTTGGGTGCGCGAGCGATACCGTTGGAGAACTCGTCGGAATCGCTAGAGAGATGCCACGTGTCTTCGCCGGAGGAAGCAGCCAACCACTGCTTAAGAATACGCCAGCGCAACCTTGGAGCCTTTGACGCTGAAATGCGCCATTTGTGGAAATTGCACAGCAAGTTTCGGGCTTTTTTTTGTGTTGAGTTAGACGTTTTTTGGGCCGTTTTTTTTAGTGGTTTTGTGGGTTAATCAGAAAGAGTTTCTTCGGTTGATTTGTTGGAAGATGAAAGATCTTGGAAGCCAAATTTGTTGGTGAGATTCTTGGAGAAATTTGGTGTTTAAATTATTTCCTAAAATTGTTCTTGTATTGTTCATCTAGGATAGTTTAATTTCTATAGCCTTCTTTTGGAAAAGATAAGAATTTCATTCCAAAGAAGGCAAGTAAGAAGCTTTCCAATTTAGAGCAATGGTAACTAAATTATAGTCATCGTCCTCAAGAGGTGGCACAGTGGTTGAAGACTTGGGCTTTGAGGGCATGCTCCTCTCAATGTTCCAGGTTCGAGGCTCAGCTGTGACATTACTCCTTCGACGTCTCCAGTGCCTGGTCTAGGAATGAGCGGGGTTACTTTTTTTCAAAAAAAAAAAACTAAATTATAGCCATCAAATAAGCAACCTTTGCTACACCAACAAGTGGTATTTAATACAATGCATTCCCGTTGATTTGTAGATCTATCCACATGGCTTCTATCAAAAACAGCCTGGAGTTACGCTCCTTCCAAACATTCCAAAAAATGGCGGCCCTCATACAAGCATGAATAATCAACTTTTGAGATGTGAGGGATTTGTCGATATGGATAGCTGCTCATCTCAACAGCATGCTGGGAAAGGGGTAGTCTTCTGCCATAAAGATTTCGTGAACCACATTTTCATTGTCTTCTTTGCACATTATACACTAGCTTGGATTGATGGAGTGACCATGTCTTCTTTTTTGAAGGTTATCAGAAGTATGGAGTCCAGAATTAAACATGGTCACATCTCTTAAAGCTTCCATTATTCAATTTCACGATCCAAAAGCCGTCTAAAAGACCTAGGGTCCCAACAATTGTCCTCAGTATTCCAAGCGTCTTTAACCGAGAGAGTCTTTGAGCGAGTTTTGGCAAAAAAATGAGGCTGTGTAATAGAGAGAGACCGTTCCCCACTCCAAGAGTCATACCAGAATAAGATTTTATGGCCATTGTTAATTTTCCAAGAGATGTTGGCAGCCATAACATCTTTCAAAGGAATGATATTGAACCAAGGAGACTTAGCACTAGTATAACGACACAAAGTAGGATAGCTCCCCGGAGATGTGGATTTATATTTGGCTTGAATAATGCGATGCCATAGTGAACCCTTTTCATTGACAAATGAGAGCTCTCAAGTAGGTCATTATTTAGGTTGATTTATTAAGCATGTTATTAAGGGATCAGGAAGTTTTTCGAGCTATTAGGAGCATTTTGTGAATAAAAGTGTAGAAATTAACATGTGTACAGAAAATAGCATCATTGGCTATGCGAATTAGATACAAATATTATACAATTTCACGCTAAAAGCTATTAAATGTAGGAAATGCTAAACACTGATGCTGGAGGAACGAAACAATACGAGCGGCGATGCACACCGAAGAATCGCGCGTTCACAAGGCAGTCGCGCTCGAGAATCACACCAACATGGAAATAAACAGAGAATCAATCAAGCAATTAAAGTGGTGTCAATCAAATAAATTCCAGCAGAAATCTTGCATTAATGAAGATTTTTCAACACACTTAGGCTTGCATTAATGAAGAATCACGCGTTCACAAGGCAGTCGCGCTCGAGAATCACACCAAAATGGAAATAAATAGAGAATCAATTAAGCAATTAAAGTGGTTTCAATCAAATAAATTCCAGCAGAAATAAAAAAATCTTACATTAAATTGCAAGAAGGAAGCCGAAGTTTGGTGAGCTGGTCGGATGGCCAGAAACCGATCTAAGTGAAAATGAGTTAAGTCAGATGGTTAGAACCCAATTCATGCGAGAAGCAACTGGTGGTGACTGTAGGAGCTAATGATAAGGGGACTGCACACTTCACAGCCATGCCAATTCCATTTTACTGTTTTTCTTAGGAATAGATATAATGATAAACATTTACTGTGTGTTCATTGTTATGTTGCTTTATAAGAGTCTTGAATGAATTCTCACGAATAGAATCATGCTTAGGAGCATAGGTTAAAGAGTTTTACACTACTGCGTTTGTTTATTTATATGTATATGCGTCGCCTAGCTATTCACGTATATGACTTGTGGTGAGTCGGAAAGAGGAACCCCATGGAGATCCAGTATGCTACTGTATGTTGAATGCAAGTCTTTGCATCATTTAGGGAGTTAGGGATAACCTCACTATTGCTCGCGTTGCCCCGTTTTACTATAGAGTTCACAACGAAAGCTGTCATTTCATAAATCACTAAGTGCGGAAGCACTTCTTAGTTGAGGAAAGTGAGAAACTCGATAACTAGTCTCACGTTCTTAACATCTTCTATAACTGTTTATTTATCTTTACTCATGGCATTCATATTTATTTCTGTCAAGCATTTGCATATTTTTATTTTCGCATTCAAAACCAAAATCAAACACACTTTTACATCCCATTTATTTACTTTTCAACATAACTCTCGTTTTAACAATATTACTTTTAGACATCAATCTCTGTGGGATCGATAAAATATATACTTATTACTTGCTGTAGTTTCGACCGCGTATACTTACGCGTAAGCGATTACGAGTCATACTTAGCTTTAAGTTTTCTCTGAGTTAATTACTGTACGATTATATCAGCACCTGGAACGCAATCCAGTTCAACAAATAGCCAATGCCATTTTCAAGAAGTGCTAAGTTCTGTATGTGGACCTTCTGTATACCCAATCCACCAAACTCTTTGGGAAGAGTCACCATATCTCATCTAACCAAATTTGACCTGCCATTTTTCTCCTATCCTTTCCAAAGGAAATTTCTCATCAACCATTCAATCTTTTTGCATATGGAGATAAGAGCTTTAAAAAGAAAACAAGAGATAAATGGACAAATTACTGAGAACAGATTGTAAGAGAGTTAGATGACCTCCTTTAGATAAGAAGGAGTATTGCCAACAATCTAACTTCTTATGAATCTTTTCAATTGTAGGCTCCCAGAACTCCGTACTTTTTGGGTTGCCAACTAAAGGCATGCCAAGGTATGTAATGGGAAGTTGAGTATGAGGGCAACCCCACATAGCAGATAAAACACCTTGGGTGACAGGATTTAAGTTAATACCAAATAAGGTGGATTTCTGGATATTAATCTTAAGCCCCGACGCAGTTTCAAACGCTTTAATGATGAATATAAGGTTGTGAAACTTAGATGAATTCGCCTTTGAGAAAATAAGAATGTCGTCAGTGAAAAGGAGATGTGTGTTATGACGATGATTCATTCTACCGCCTTCAATGAGCCATTTCTGTTGAGCATCGTTTAATAATCTAGAGAGGTAATCCATGTCCAACACAAATAAGAAAGGGGATAATGGATCACCCTGTCGTATACCCCTAGTTGCTCTGATCTTGGATTGAGTAGCTAACATTTAGAAATGCATGCATAAACCTAGTCTATCCAAGTTCGAGAGAAGCCTTTCAATTGTAGAATGGCAAGCAAAAATTTCCAATTTAGTTTGTCGAAGGCTTTTTCCACATCAAGCTTAAGAATAATGACTTCCTGCTTTGAACAACGCCAGTAGTCAATGATCTCATTGGCAATTAAGACCGCATCAATAATTTTTCTGCCATAATTTTTCTGCCCCGGAGCCTTATTATTGCCAATGTTCTTTAGGCTATTGTAAATTTCATCTTCATTGAACGGGATACATAGAGATGGAAGTCTGATCATCCAAAACGGGGTGCCAATCTAAATTTATAACAATCCGCGAACCATCACTGCCTCCTCTATAAAGATCATAAAAAAAAAATTTTAAAAATTCGGCTTCAATAGTGTTGTCAGTAACGCAACTAGTTCCCAACTGATCGACAATCTCTAATATGAAGTTACATCTTCTTTTGGCAGTACAAGATTTATGGAAAAAAGTAGTGTTCTCGTCGCCCTCAAGGAGCCAAGTTTTCTTATTTCGTTGCTTCCAAATTCAGGCTTCGGTAATTGTTATAGATCAAAGATCGGCTTTAAGAGCAATGCGTCTATCCACATATGTTTGATCCAGCATATTCATCTCTTCCTTGGCATCAGATAAAGCAAGCCCTGCAGCCATATTAGGAGCAAAGTGTGTCTTGTTCCATTGCTTACATTTGTTAGCAATCTGCTTCCAATCTATGCATAAAAGAGTATCCAACGTGGCCTGCTGCTATATGAGATTCAGACCACCAAATTTGCATAACCTCCCCAAAATTCTTATTGTTCAGCCACACGTTTTCTAAACGAAACGGACATGGGCCCCACTTAAGATGTTGAGATTCAAGCAAAATGGGAAAGTGGTCAGATGTAAGAAACCGAACCTTCAAGCTTGAAGCTTGGGGGTGGTCATATAAATCCCGTTCGTTCGGTTTGTGAAATGTGAAGAGTATTATTTTTGTCTTTTCTTTTTCTTATTTTCTTCAAATAAAATAGGATCTTCACCTAACATACAACATGGTATTATGAATGTATTAGTATTATGAGAGTCATAAATAAATTTATTACAACTATATTATATAATATCTTGATCATCGAGCAATACCTTCTATTTTTTTCAAAACGTATTATATTTGTATTGTATAATCCTAAATATATCTAACCAACTGTACTAGAGAAAGTTGGGTTTGTTTAAGGAAAGTATAAAAAATGTTATTATATAATACTCTCATTTGTGAGATTAGTTATTCAAGCAATACTGGTTTATTGAACTTGATACCACGATGTTAACATATAATGTTGTTGTAAATGTATTTTTAGCTAATATCAACATGCATTTTTCTCCATAGTACTGGGATAACAAAACCCCTAATAATAATCCAAAGCTTAAGAGTTAATATGAGATCATGGTGATGAAAAAATAGGATGAAAAAATCTGTTTAGTTTGGGGGATTGTTTTTTGTTTTGAGAGCAGTTTGGGTGCAGCTGTGGCTGCACCCAAACTGTGGCTGCCCCTGATGTGGCTCTTTTAGAGCCACA
>JBBMKA010006587.1:0-10120 GCA_037833695.1 Sechiopsis laciniata | reverse complement strand
TTTGAAACTTTTCAAAGTTCAGGAGTAAGTTTGAAAAAAATGTGATAGTTTGAGGGCATGTTTGATACTTTAGCCTTTTTTTCTTTTGAGTACAAAATTAGAGCAGTAAAGAAACGAACCTATTTTACATAAAAAAAAATAATATGAGAATCAAATATTGATAACGAGATTCAAATTAGTTAGCGTGTAACTCTATTGAATACTCAAATTTTATAGAATAGGAGGGAAATAAGTTTTGGTATTTTAAGCATAATTACATGAACACGCTCCAATTGGAATAATTAATCATCTTCATCCTCAACGCAGAGCTTCGAAATAAATTGGGTGGGGGATGATGAAGCACAAAATCTTGCATTGAAAACTTGATTCAATCTCAAATGTGGACGCGTGTGATTTCGATGGTGACGTTGCATCTTCTTCACCATCGTCACTCAAGCAGGAGCTGCCGCATGGCCTACATATCGACCCATTTATGGCTGCTCAAACTTTGTTTTTCAGGAATTGGATGATGGCGTCTTGCTCATTGCCAAACCCTAGCGCCAATCAATCTACATTTTAGGCGAAGATAAGATAATAGAGGATCAGCGGTTCGAGAAAGGATTAGGATTTGGCATTGGAACGGGAAAAACAAAGTAAGCAGAACAACCCATATTAAATTACTATGATTTTCATGTTCTTGTGTTGTGTTGTTCTTCAGTTCAACAATGAGTTGTAGATTGCTTGGAAAACTTACAACCAATGATTGTCTTCTTTTTCTGTGCAAGACTCTAGGTGTTTAAATGAGGTTAGTTTGAGGAGTTATTTTGAGTAGTTAGAAATTGAGATTTTTGTGTAAAAACTTCTTTGGATGCCCACCCAAAAAGTCTTTGAATGTCATTTTTTTGTAGAGGAGTTAGTGCCAATAGTTTGTTTGAATGTAGATTTAAAATGAAAAGTTTTTTTGGACTAGTTAAAAAAGGATGATTTTATGAGTGGTTATTTTGAATCATTAAAAAAGAATAATTAAAAATAAGTGGTTAGAAATGAGATAAAAATGAAGAGGTATTTTGAGTAATTATCGTTTGGATGTGGTTTTTTGAGGATTAGTTAGTAATACTCAATTTAAATCCGCCTTAAATTTGACGGACAAACATCCACAAGTTTTTGACTGAGTATTTGAACTGTAGAAAAAGGGGTAAATGCACAATGTCTCTTGCCATTCTTCTGAATGGTATAGTTAGTATTATATGCCATATGTATCTCCTTGCTTTTGTTTCATCTGATAGATTAGTGTTTGAGCCGGTGGAGGTATCTTATAGGATGTAAGTAGAACATTTTGATTTTCAAAAATCGCTCCGGATATGTAGTGAGATGAAGCTTCGATTTTGTGTTATAAAAAAAAATGGGATGCTTGAATTCCCTTACCCAAGAAGGCATTAGATGGAGAAAGCTTTGCTACATATTGTTTTTTTTTTCTGTGTTGTGACTTTAGTTCTTACATGGCAAGGAATAGAAAGAGCTTGACTGACATTTAAAGAAATACAAAGGATGAAGTTCGAGAATGAATTCAAGAAACAAATGGTGCCTGAATGGATGGACGCTTATGTGGATTATGATGGTCTCAAAAGATTATTGTGTGAGATTTCTTGCGAGAAACAGATTAAGAAGAAGTCTAGAGCATCATTTGGGCACTCAAAGAAGAAACCAACCGTAGATAGCAAATGCAGTGAGTTAACCACTCAACCAAGAAAAAGCCATATCATGAAGGATATTGAGAACCAAGTTGAAGATATTAACAAATCACAAGGACATAATCTCAGACAACTTTCCAAGTCTAGCTCCCACGGGAAGTTCCAAGAAATATCCGAGATTGAGGTGACCTTCTTTAGAAAACTTGATGAAGAACTCAACAAGGTAAATTCCTTCTACAAGGAGAATGTAGAGGTCGTGAATAAAGAAGCAAGTGTTTTAAATAAACAAATGGAGACTTTGATTGCATTGCGAAGGAAGATGGAGATCTCCCCTCTGAATGAAAGACACGATTCTCGTGCTGAAGTTTCTACAATTCCCTCAAGCACAACTTTGCACACGCCATGTCCTTCAGGTATATACATGCTTTCAGTTTATTGAGACGTTTTATGCATTGTTTAAGATGCTACAAGCTAGATTTGCAGGATTGTAAAAATCGAAATTAGAGTTCCAACTATAGTTTCCTAAAAGGACTTGGAGTTTTCATTGAATGAATGAACTGTAGTCTATTTTCCCCCTTCCTTACATTACATATGACTGATAATATTTTCAGAATTTTATGGAATGTATAGATTTTCAGGTTCAAATCTTATGGGACAAGTATAATGTAGTTAGATAATGGGAAACGGTTGAAGACTTAAAAGTTAAAACATTGATTCTGATTAAACAGATCCAGCTTAAATTTGTCATCAATTTACATGCATTTAACTAAAAGCGGAGGTTCTGCATGAAGTTCAGTCTGTCAGATACACTGAACTTTGATGATCAATCCTGCCAGATAAAAAAATACCGTTGACTGCTTGGTTTACCTTCAAATGAATCAAGTTTTAGCTTTTTTTTTGCCTCTTTTTATCTTAAAGTTGTTTTAGAACTATAAATTTGTTTCTAACGAAGCGGGCCCATGGATGCAGCAGTTGAAGTGAATGCTAATGATAAGCCTGAACAAAAAATGTCCAATTGCGGTCCAGAATTGGATCAAGTTCACACAGAAGTAAGTAGTAGTGAACATTTAGAAGAAATAACAAAAAACGAAAACAACCAATATTCCCAAGAAATTCTTGAGCATGTGAAAGTTCTCGATGTGTTCAGCTCTCGTAAATCTACATCGAATGATATTTTCAAGAATTCTAGAGAGGATGACTTAGATGTTGATAAAGATGACCAAAGCAAGATTGAAGAACAGTTGAAAAAAGCTTTTGCTGAATTTTACCAGAAGCTTCATTTGTTAAATCAATACAGGTATTGCAAAATTACCGTATGTCATTGTTTATGATTTTCTACCACTCAATTATCATGTTTCCATCATTTTGAAATTGGATGAACCAGTTTCATGAACCTGTCGGCATTCGCGAGAATCATGAAGAAGTATGAGAAGGTCTGACATTGAATCAACAGCAATATATTAAATTTAATTCCTGTATTATCTTTTATTAGAGAAATATTCACAAGTTCCAGATATTTGTAAGATCTATATCCATTTCCTGCCTATATTGGGTGCAGATTTCATCAAGAACAGCAGCAAGGTCATACATGGAAATCGTGGATAATTCATATCTTGGAACTTCTGACGAGGTATTATTTTATTATTATCACTACTATTTTAAATCTTTGAGTTCTCACCTAGAGATGTAGGTTTCTCATAGCATAAGGTACTGTTCATATAAACGGTAAAAAATCATCATTGTTGGGAGATAAACTAAAACTTATAATGGAAAGTTGTTCATTACAAAGATATTTGTCACAGGCACCTTTAAGGAGTCTCTTGTTTTTCTTGGTTGTAAGTTCAATTTGGTCAGAACACGGGGTTTTTCTTCCGTTGAGGCAAGGATGGTATAACCAATTGTTGTTCTTAAAAGTTTAAACAAGAAAGCTTATCTTGCTTCAGAGAGGTATATTTTCTTCTAATGGCTAGGAGGACATATCATCTCAAGTAAGGAAACAAATCCATAGAATGCAGATACTTTGAAACTGTGACTAGTGCACTAATATTCTGGAGCCAAAATGAAGAAACAAAAAAGTCTGCCGAAGTACATAGCTCACATACCAAGATTTCTCTAACTTATCTCATCTTCTTCATCAGGCATTTCACGTCCATGCTTAATGTAGATAATAGATATACAGGAACATGGATGCAGTTCTATTTGGTCTTGCATCTTCACGACTTATCAATGTTTTCACTTACAGCACTCGTGTATTTTATAACTTTGACAAAAATGTAAATTCTTACCCATACCTTAATCATATTATTTGTAAGTAGATGCTGATTTTTTTTTTTTAATTAGGTTGCTGATCTCATGAAAATGGTTGAAATTACCGTCATCAGGAACTTTTCAAACTCAAATTATATAGAAGGCGAACAGCTTTTGAAACCAAAAATTAAAAGAGAAAAGCACAGAGTTACATTTTCTTCAGGTGATTCTGTTTTCCTTATAAATCTTTTGCTTAAAACATAAATAGACATCAACAAAAGTCTGAACTATTTCGTTTTCAAGGGTAGAGTTGATCACCTAGTTGGCAAATTCCCCAGACTGATTATATACATTTCCCCACTTTATTTTCAGGCTTCCTATCTGGTTGCACAGTGGCCCTACTTGCGGCAATTGTTTTGAAAATAGTATCTCATAAATTCATGGAGAGGGAAGATGGCACTCATTACATGGAAAATATATTTCCACTTTACAGGTAGGAAGAGCGTCCTGTAGTTTCTTCACATATATCATTATACTGATACATAGCTTCATCAGAAGTTTTCTCTGAGATACCAGTGGTTTATCTTGCAGTCTTTTTGGCTTTATTGTACTACATATGCTCATGTATGCAGCAGACTTGCACTGCTGGAGAAATTGTCTGAGTTAACTATCCATTTATCTTTGGTTCCAAGAGAGGAACTGAAATTGGGTTGTCAAGATGTTTTCCTGCTTGGTGCTGGTCTTGCAGTACTTGCATCGGCTAGCTTCCTTGCAAGCTTATACTTGGACAGGGATCCCAGTACTCGAAAGTATAGAACAGAAGCTGAGAAGGTTCCTTTAGTCACATCGGCAGTACGTTCTCTGAATATGCTATGTCCCCCATCCAAAACACACCCTACTGTACAGAATGCCTCTTATTACAAATTTCATTTTTCAGTAGTTTCTTTCTTTGTGCAGCTTGTTCTTCTCATCGCCTTTTGCCCATTCAACATTCTATACAAGTCGAGTCGTGTTTTCTTTATTCGCTGTATTCTATGCTGTATATCTGCACCTCTGTGCAAGGTAATAAAAATAAGATGAGTCAAACCAATCAATGAATAAATGACCATGCTAAGTATATATATACTGCTGTTGGATTTTTTTTTCGTTTTTTCTTGCAGGTCAGGTTTCCAGAGTATTTCTTGCCAGATCAGCTCACTAGACAGGTTCTACATTTAAATTATTTCTCAGTATGATGGAAAATGAAAGCTAACTTAGTCATTGAAGCTTGTGCTGCTAATGATTTTAGGTACAAGCTTCAAGATGTATCGTGCTGTATATTTGCTACTACGGTTTAGGAGAATACTCGAGGAAGCAAAACAAGTGCCACACACGTGGTGTCTACAACACTCTCTCCTTCATTATTGCAGTCATAACCATTTTGGCTGCGATTCTTACAGGTATGAGCAAACATTTTCTTTTCCAATTATTTTACTCATTTCAGCACTGATGCTTTTGTCAAAGCTAGTGCAAAAATTAAGCTGACTAAGTGTATGCCACTGTTTCTGATGCTGTTGTGAACTGTGATTCAACAACTTTCAATGCATTGACGTGAAAAAGGATAGATTCTTTTTATGTAATATAATATTATTGGAAAGAAGTTCGCCGTTACTTTTATATCTACTTCTCAAATTATAAGTTAATTGGTTCTCTCACTGCATTCTGATATGGTGATGAGATTGGAAATATTATATCCTGGATCATCAATTCATCATGTTCGTGCTTACAATAATGTTTAGAAAGGTGTTGCATTTAGATAGGCAATTTAACCAAAGGGATGCGATAATGTAGTGTATCCGCCGGTTGCTCGAAGAAAAAGATGCGATGCATGGCTACAATGCTCTGAAATACCTCTCAACAATCGTTGCAGTCCTCATTAGAACAGCTTTTGAATTAAGAAAAGGAGTTACCTGGATGGTGTTAGCCTTGATTAGTTCTGCAGTTGCCATGTTGATCAATACATACTGGGATATTGTTGTCGACTGGGGACTTCTGCGAAAAAACTCAAAGAACAAGTACTTGAGAGACCGGCTTTTAGTGTCTAATAAGCGCGTCTATTTTGTAGCCATGGTAGTGCCAGCTTGAACCAATCGTTTATGCCTTTTTCCTTATGACTACTACTACTAATCAACAATGTTTCCATGGTCTTTTGAACAGATATTAAATGTACTATTGAGAATTGCTTGGATTCAGTTGGTGTTAGCATTCAACTTGCGTTCATTTCAAAAGGTGGCTGCGATTACGTTGATATCTTGCTTGGAAATAATTCGCCGTGGCGTTTGGAACTTCTTCAGGTAACTTTTTTTAATCTATTCTATAACCAATGTTTATTTTGAATGTTCCTGTTGCTGCAATAGCCTGTCTTTAAAATCATAAATCACATTGAAATATTGTCCTGAAGCCATGTGAGCTAATTTCTTCGACTGGAAAAAGACCCCAACTAAAAACTACACCAACCATAGAAGTTTGGGGTTTCCAAACTATTGCCAGGTCTAAGATTCAAAACTTAAATTTAATTATAAAATTTCTTATTGTCTTTTGGGTTCGGGCATGGGATAGATGAGGGTGCCCCATGTATATAGTTTGGTCGATTTTCATAAAAAACAAAAACCCAACTATTATGTCAGTGCAACTGAGTATTTTAGTTCTGATTTTTAACTTGACATGGAATTGTCATGAAACTATTTTGAATATTGTGATCAGTTTGGAGAACGAGCATCTGAACAACGTTAACAAGTATCGATCATTCAAGTCTATACCACTTCCATTTAGCTACTCGGACGATGATAGTGATAAGGATGATGGAAAGAAGAGCAAGAAGGAGATGTCGTTGAGAAAAAAGAATTGAAGTTGGAGATTTTATGTACACTATAGTACTTGCAACTAAATCTATTTTTGTACAATTGAAGTTGGAGACCTCGTTACAGTTTCTCTTTCTAACATAGGGTAGTTAATGAGTTTTTATTTTCTATCTTAGATTTTATCGCCTGGGAAAGTAGTACAGATGATTTATTAATTGGATGTTCATGTTGATAGAAATTTTCCAAGCATTAAATGATAATTAGGTGGCTATTATAGCTCACTTATTTAGTGTGATGATTCAAATAATCAAGAACAGCTTTCCTACTATTTTGATTCCTAGGCTATGTTTGTTTGAAGAGGAGTGGTTAACAATCGTAATTTGTTTTTTTTTTTTTTTAATAATAAACCACCACTCTTAATCATTTTTAACCACTCTTTAATTCCTTCTATTAAATTTTACATTAAACTGTATAAACTTCACATCAAAAGTCAACTAGCATTAACTTCAATCTCCAAACAAGTAATTGATTATATTAAAGTAGTTGATTACTTCACTACTATTAATATGAATTTTCAAACGAGTAGTTAACTACTCCAAATTATTATTAATCATTTCATTTTTTTTGACTCACACCTTAAAATTTTGAAAGTCCAATTTTAGTCTTAGTTCCTAAATTTTTAAAAGTCTAATTTTAGTATCTATAATAAAATTGAAGTTAAAATTAAAAGAGAAGTGGCATTTTAAAAAAAAAAGAAAGGATCGATTTTAAGTTTGAAAATTGAATAAAGAAGTGGTTTTTTTTTTTTTTTTTATAATTTTAAAATTTTTATTTCAAGGACCAAGATGGAACAAATTTAATAATGGATGGTTTAGGGATTAAAATAGAATAAAATTGAAAGTTAAAAGTTTTGAAAATTTATTAAATTGGAACAAGAGACTTTCTATAGTCTTACATACATACTTCTAAAATCCTTATGGAGTGATCTAGTAGTCAAAGAACATTTTGAGGTGTTTAAGTGATGAGTTCAATTTATAATGATCATCTACTTAGAAATTAATTTACTATAAGTTATATTATAAGTTCAGACGGTATGTCCCATGATATTCGTCGAAGTACGCGCAAGTTGGCCCGAACACGGATATTAAAAAAAAAAATCAAACTTTTAGAACCCTAAATTCAAACAATATGGAGAAAAATTGAGTAGAAGAAAAGGAATGGAATGACTTTCCATAGCACGACTGAACGAAGCAAATTTTCCATATTAGGTTAGGTGCTTCATTTTACTTGGAATATTACCATTTCTATTCCATAGAAATTTCCACCATGCTGTCTTTAACACAACAATCGCTATGTCATAACCAAACTTTTCTTGGCAAAATTTAAAGGTAGCGAATTAAATGGTGGTAGAGATTATTAACCGATACGTCTTGTTGAGATGTTAGACTTGAACGCACAAATGCCTTACGATTAGTAGTTGGGGGCCTCGTTCCCCTGTCAGCGAGTGGGGGTGCAGAGGCAACGTCCCCGTCGCACAAACGCATTTCGCATTCGCATGCGTGAATGTATATGCATTTGCTTAGCGCATCCCCCGCGCAAACGCATTTCGCATTGCAGCAATGCGTTTTGCATGTGTTTGCCCATCAACATTCTGTTTAATGCTTACGCATTATGTAATAAGGTTTAATGGGAGCGTATATATAAACTCAAATTAAACCCTAGCCGTATTATGATGTTCATTCTGTAACTCTGTAATTCGTTCTCCTTAATAAAACATCGCCCCTTCTCTGCCCGTGGACTAGCTAACACTACGTTAGTATACGAAATATTTACTTTGAATTTGTTCACACGAGATTTCCGGAGATAAACAGAAACGAGACACGTGTAAATGAATTTTGAATCTTTATTGATTTGATTTTGTGCGAGTGTTACAATCTCTAATATTTGTCCTCTGATTCTTTCTCTCGAGATGTAGATTTCGAAGATGTTGATCTGAGAGCTCGGAAGCTTGTTCTCAAGTAGAGGATGATTGAATCTTTAGTATATTGATAAAGAGGCGATCGATTTGAGGAAGCCTTTATCGTTGAGAGTTCTAAATTCTGAATCTTAATCTCTGAATTCTCTGACTGATCTTGACGGCTTGTGGATTTGAATGGTTGGATGCTCTGAATTGTTGAAAGCTCAGGAGTTTCTGAGTCTTCAGTCTGTAGCTCTCAGTTCAGGTCGCTGCAAATGAGGGAGAACTCTCTATTTATAGAGTTCACATGGCTTGTGGACTTGAGCTTCATGGGTTTTTGGGCCTAACCCTTGGTCCTGGGCCTTATGGATATTTAGGCTAGACCATTGGGTTCGAGCCTCATTTGTTTTTTTTTAAGGGAAATTGTAGTGGATAGCCACTTTTAGAAAAATAATTGCAAATCTAGACATCTTTTAAATTATTTGTAAATCTATTTTTTATTTTAAATTTAATTAATAATATTTTTCTATATTACCTATTATACCCCTCTCTTTCCGGATGTTTTGCGGGCGTGTTTTTTTTTTTTTTTTTTTTTTTTTTTTTTTTCTTGAGAGGGGCTGTGGCAACTGACAATATGAACTTATTTATAAAAAAAAAAATTTCTTTGGTTTTTTTTAAAAATCTTATCATTGTTTTTTTTTTTCTCTTTCAAATCTTTGTTTTTATTTCATTCTTTTTTATCTACCATTAGGTGGATTTCGATTTTTTGGGTTTCATGTTCCAAATGTGAAATTGCCAAGATTTTATTAAAGTTGCATTAGGAATTTTTGGAGAGCAAAATTATAATGGTATCTTTTATAATTTAATAATTATATGACTACATGTTCTTCATCTTTTTCTAAAAATATGCTCACTCTAAAAAAAATAGCAAAAAGAGTTATTGGATTAATGAGTATAGTCGCATATTTTTATAATATTTATAATACAGTATTAAACCATATTAATGATTATGAATGTAAATGTATTAGAATTTATCTACATTTGTAATTAAGTTGTGAGAAGCAATATAATTTTCTTTTTAAAAAAATTACAGTACTTATATATAACATGATTAATACCATAAAAAATTTATTCAATTTTTTTTTTTGTATTAATAAATAAATAAAAATTTTAAACTTTTTGTATTAATAAATAAATACAGATTTTTATATTAAATTTTAAATTTTTGTATTAATAAATAAATAAATATTTTAAACTTTTTGCATTAATAAATAAATACAGTCATAAATACGGTTCGTATTATTAATACTCATTAATACAATATTATTTAGGGGCTTTTTCATGTATAGCAAAATAGGGCAAAATAATTCCATACATAGCAGATTTTGCAAAGTAATTTTTTTGTA
>JBBMKA010006586.1:0-10121 GCA_037833695.1 Sechiopsis laciniata | reverse complement strand
ATCTCCTATGCCAACTGCATTTGCTAATCCATCATTACCCATCCTAACACTACCATAATCACCAGATGTGTAGGATACAAAGAATTCTCTCCTGGATGTAGCATGAATCGAGGCGCCACTTTCAATCACCCAACTGCTCTGTTCTGTAGCAAGGTTTACACTATCGCTGTCGAATAAAACAAAAAATTCTTCGGTGGCTGCAATCATTCTATCTGCATCATCATCAGTCGCTTTTTCGTTACCTTTATCAGCTTTATTTTCTCTCTTCAGATTTCGGCAATGCTTCTTTATATGACCTTTTAAGCCACAATGGAAACATTCAACATTAGAAAATCCGCCACTCTTGCTTTTGCTTCTACCTCTACTTTTTTTACCTTTACTCTTACTCCTACTTTTTCTTTCAGTAATAAGAACATCAGACTGTAAGGAAGAACCCTGTAACTTTCTTCTCATTTCTTCGTTACATACACTGCTTTTTACCAAGTCCATACTTAGTACACCATTTGGGGTTGAGTTCGACAAGGAAGTTCTAATTGTCTCCCATGAATCTGGTAACGAACCAAGAAGCCATAACCCATGTATCTCCTTATCAAACTTGATACTCATTCCAGCTAGCTGATTAATTATACCTTGGAATGTATTCAAGTGATCTAACATAGACGTTCCTTCTTGATACTTCAAAGCCATTATTTGCTTAATCAAATACAATTTACTATTACCAATTTCTTAGGCATACAAAGACTCAACCTTGTTCCACATAGTCCGTGCATGATTATCTTCACCAATATTATTTAGAATATTTTCTTCTATATTATTTAGAATATTTTCTTCTACTCAAAGTCTAATCATGCCACATACTTTTTTATGGCATATTTTCCATTCTAAATCGGTTTTATCATCTGGCTTCTCAAGTAAAAACACAATAAGATATAAATCATTCACATATAAAATATCTTCCATTTTTCTTTTCCATACTAGATAATTTGAACCATTCAAATTAACCATTCTACCACCGCTATGACTCTTTTCCATATTTAACACAAGGCCTCTAATTAAACATAACCTCGAAGCTCTGATACCCCTTGTTGGGAATAAACACTATTCTAATAGGATCAATTATTCCCTATCGTGTGTTCCTAATGATAAATCAGCAAGCATATGTATGGTAGATAAATCAAGCACAACACACAAGGATTTTTAACATGAAAAAACCTCCTCAGGGCGAGGAGTAAAAAACCACGGACTGAAATCAAATCTCCACTATAATCGATAATGGGCAACAAAAAGTTTTTGGCTTTAATGACACACATATACTTGCATGAACTAATTGTGTGCAATTCACTAATAAGAACATTTGCTTTATAAGACCTTTTTGGTTTCTCTTCTTTCTCGATTGAGTTCTTACCAGATTGTTGTCAGTTTTGAAGCTCTTATGTTTATGTAGCTATCTTGAATAAATTAATTTCTCTCTCTGGTACAAAGTGGATGTAGGCTTCGAACAATGTAGGCTTCGAACAAACTATGTGTATATATTTGACTCTCTTTGTTCTCGACTTTAGTTCAAGCTCTCGGAGTTTAACAGTTAAATTACGTTGAATGGGACAAAGTTGAGTTGGATGCATAAATTTGTGTTTGTAAGGCAACAACATACTAGTTAAAGTAAAACAATTTATTTGATCCAAACACTATACTATAAAACATTTAAGATGAATGTTCTTTTGTACATTCTACCATAAACACATATTGAGTCTAAAATTGTCTACCCCAAACATTTAAAAACAACCATTTTAAAGTTTGGTTGGATTGAAATCCTTACACAACAAAGCCAAGAAAATGCTCATCTTCCAGAAAGTTCTGTAAATGGACTAAGTTGGCTATCTTTGCTAGAGTTGTCTCTTATTTGGATGATGGAGGCATGGAAGGCCTTTCATTTGGCAAAATTAGTGGATTTGCTTCCCCTTTAAGCACTTGAAAAACATTCCTCATGCTTGGCCTTTGTAAAGGGTTAGGATGGCAACAACCCCAACCCCAGAACCAATAAGTACTCAATTTCTTCTCTTACAAATTCCCTTTATAATTTCCAAGACTAATGAGCTATACTCCCATCGTAGCTGCCAAGTTCCAATGAATTTCCTAGCTTTCTTCCACATATAATTTCCAAGACTACAACCCCAAATGCATATATACGTCTCTTTTGGGTGCAGCTCTACTCGTTAAGAATATCTCAGGTGCCATGTAGCCTGGCATCCCGGCTATCGCTGTCATCGAATGGTGCATTTGCTCCATTCGACGGAGCATTTGAGCCAATCCAAAGTTGCCCAATTTGGGTTCGAACTTCGAGTAGAGCATTATGTTTGATGATTTCACATCTCTGTGCAGCACTGTCTCTGTTCAACAAATTTCCTCTGTATACGGTTCCGAATCAACCTTTATGAGGCTGTGCTTGGGGTCAAAATTGCCTGGGTTTCTTTAAGTTCTTTAAATCTGAACGTTTAGGCTTGTGGGGTTATGGAGAAATCTTGAATTTGATGCTCTATGCCTTCATCGAACTCTTATGAATAATTCTATACTATGTTTATCATCCAGAGATATAAGACAAAGCCAGGAATAGAACCACTTGGGTAAATGGTCAAGGGATGATGTAAAGTTTGACACCTCGGGTACAAGGTCGAGGGTCAACATGCCAATCTTAGATATGTTAAATGGATCTCAACATGTGAGGCTATTATGTCGGGGTTGATATACCACGATTGGGTGAGGATGCCTCGCGTATATGGCCAAGGATCAATATGTGCTAACCTTGGTTACATAAAGTTTGTGTCAATACTTTGAGTATAAGGTCAAAGGTTGATTTAACTTGAAGGATATATTTAGACTTGTTGGTTGAGTAAGCTCACGAAGCTAAAGTGTGCATGACATGGTGAAAAAATTTATGTGAATCATTATCTAGAGTATTTTGCTTGTTTATATGCATGTCAATTATGTTACTTGTCATATTGGTTTAAAATAGCATGTTGAATGTATATTAAATGCATGATTGTCTTATTTGTTGTTTGATGACTCACCAAGTTTGAACTATTTATTGGGTACACATTTTTCACTGACTCACTAATAGTTTAGCAAGTAATTATATTCTTCATGAACAGACATGGATGTGGAAAGGACAATGAACATCAATAACAGTTTAACATTTATTTTCTAGCTCTTTTGTTTTGGGGCTTAGGTTGTTTCCTAATCATATAATTATTGGATTCATAACTTCAGATTCATAGATAGATTTTTTTTTTTTTTTTTTTAATTAGCATTTATTAATATAAGTTTGCAAGTTAAGCCTATGAAAGTATTTTTCTTATGATCTTCCATAGTTGTCTTCAAGACAAGTTACCATAAGTTGTGAGATTTGGTTGTTGTGTATAGGGCTGTTCACGGTTCGATTTGGTCTGATTTTAGATAGAACTATGAACCAAACCGATTGCATCGGTTTAATAAATGCCAAACCGACCAAAATCGAAGGTTTTCGGTTTCTGTTTTAAAACCGAATCGTTACATTTCAGTAAAAAAATTTGGAAAAAAAACTTCAAATACTGGTTGAGACGAGAGTCGAAAGAAAGTAATAGGAGCAATAAAAATGAAAGAAATCAGTAAACAATGGGCAGAAGGGAAGAACAAACTAAAATGAACGAAAAAAAAAAAAGAAACAAACAACAAAATAGGAAAACAAACGAAATGGAAAAAAAAAAAAAGAAAAAAACGAAAGAAAAAAAAAAAGGCAACTGAAGAAGAGAAGTTAGGAGAATAAGGAAAAGAAAAAAAAAAAAAAAAAGAAAAGAAAAATTAAAGAAGAAAAAATTTGTTAACAGTCAAGTTTCTGTTTCTCTTTTTTAATTTTTAAGAAATGAATTTATTTGATAATCCTTCTATGTTTTTCGTTTTTAAAAATTGAGTTAAATTTTGAATAACTATAAAAAGCAATCATGTATGGTAACATTTTTGTTTCTTGTTTATTGTTCATGTTTCTTTGTTTCTCATTTTTTTTTTTAAGAAAGATACAATGTTGGATAATTATTTCTATTTTTTATTTTTTAAAAAAATAAAAAATAAAAACAAAACTTTTTTTGATAACTATTTTTTTCTTAATGTTTTTGTTTTCTTTTATAATTTAAAAAGAAATAAATCATAGGGTATACAAAAAGATGCAATTAAATATATAAAAAAAAAAAGTTATAAAAAGTTTACCGAATATAATATAAATAAATATTGAGAAATTGTAGTGGATGACTGTTTCACAAAATAATTACAAATGTAGGCAAATTTTAAAGTATTTGCATCCACGGTTATTATTTTTTAATACAATATTATATATAATAAATAGTAATTTATACAGTAACCCTAATTTTATCAATACTCAATGACTATATTTGCTATTTTTTTTAAAATTATCATAATTTGAAATTATTTTGAAGAATTGATTAATTTCGCAAGTTTTCCATAAATATTTTATTTAAAAATTCAAATAAATCTCAACGCAAAATTAACAACAAATTTATTAAGTTATGTAACACACTACCTTTCCCACCGGCAAAAGGTAGAACTTTCCTGCCAAATGTTTACAAACAGAAACAATGCTATCCCATCGCGACCATTGCTAATTAAAACATTAGCATGGGATAGCCCTTACAAACCACTTTTCTGCCAAGTGTCATCAACACGCACCTGCAAAAATACAACATAGGAGAGCACAAATATATGAACATCTCACTCATGTGTCATCATTAAAAAAACGAAAACTTATCAAATACGTTATTTATGAAGCAATGGATAAGACGTTTCATTGAATAAAAAAAAAGAGAATAAGACTAGATTATATTTTGAATCTTATTTCAATTTTTAATACGTCATCAATTTGATGATTACTTATTCATTAATCAACCATATGCTTATTGAAAAATGAACATCTCAACTTGTCAATTTTTGAAACATTCATTAGACCTTTTCTTTTATACTTTAGATTCTTAGATTTGCAAATTTAACATCAGAGGTTCAATTTAGAGTTAATTCAATATTGTCAAAAAATTCATAAACTAAAATACAACATTCATTTAAGAAATATAAACAACAATGACGCCAAAGATTTAAAGTGGTTCGGCAAGCTTAATCCACTCGCAAAGGACTTTTAAGCCTTTGCTAGAACAATTTTATTAGAGTTCAAATATGTATGAACAAACATATATAAGTAAAGGAATGCAAATTGATTCACATGAGATTTACAAAAATAGAGAAACAAGCAAAAAATCAAGACTTAGAAGAATACAACCTTAAAGATGAATAGATGAATCAAGAAAGAGTTTGAATACAAAGATTCAAACCTTTCTTCTATCTTGCACAATGCTTCAAGAATCTTCAATTAGATCTTTCAAGAAAAGCCTCCAAGAATAAAAGATGTCGGAATCTTCACGATGGAGGTCAGAATGCGTGCCAACGATAGTCGAAAATGCACTCGCGGCATCACCAAGTTGGAGGCGTAATGGAGGAAGAAAGAATCGAGAAATGGGCAAAAGAAACGAATAAGATTTGTTTGTCAAATGGGGTAAAACCATTTTCCCTCTCCAATTAAGTCTCACCAATAAAAAATCTCTAATTTGCTCGAACTTTACCCATAAATGGTAAATGTAAATGATACATTCTAAATCCCTCATTTTGCTACATGACATATATGGATATTTATAATGAATAAAAGGTAACAAATGAGATTGGGTTTTCTAAATCAAATCTAATTTAAAACCACTCTACCTTCTTATGGTTATTCAATTAATATTCTATTAATATAAAATTTGACTATAAAACAATTTATCCTAAAATATAAAATTGGCTAAAATTAAGCAAAGAATTTAATGTTTCTATTTAATTCAATTAGTAATAAATCTAGGTTTACAATAGTCACAATAAAGTTCTAATTATTTTTTGAAAACAAGTTCTTATTTAAACCAATTACTAATTTATCATTATTAGTTAATATTGAAACTAAATATCACAATTTAATTTGTTGTATTTGTAATCTTAAATATTAATTGGTTTTTATATCTCATTATTTTATAATTATAAGGAAAGAGAACAATTTAGTCACAGTTTGTTAGGACCTTGTCGACGTCAAATACAATTTTTAAGCCAGCCACTTGCTTTCTAATGCATGTGGTCAGGTCATGTTTGTCCTACATATTTTTTTTAATTCAATAATATTTGAGAGTCGAATTTGATCATTATGTAATACATGAGGCAAATACTACTTTCTTTTAGAATTTGGCATGTGTATTTGTTTTGCTTTGTATTTGGAATATAAACACACAAGGAGGGGATTGATTTTATATATATATTAATATAAATTTGGGAAGAGGAACTACAAACTCTTCAAACAAATGAGAACCAAATATCTATTGGTTCATCAAATTATGTTTGCCAAGAAACTTGAACAAATGAAATAAAATTAAGATCTAATTACGTGTTAAAATGAAATGTTGTTTGATATGCCTAATTAGTGAATATTAAAATTGTTTGATATGCCTAATCAGTGAATATTAAAATTATTTTATAATTATAACGAGGAAATTTGTAGTAGATAGTAAATTTTAGAATTTTATATTTTAGAATTTATAGTAAATTTACATTTATAACAAATGGGTCGGTGGCGCGATTGGTTATCTAGTTTAAAAATATTCCATACATAGCAAATTTCAACTTTCATTATTTTCAATCAATTTCACTTTATTAATTATTTTCAATTTGGTGTAATTTGATTTGAGTCATCAATTTCACTTGATTGAAACCATCACTTATACGAATTTGATAGAAATCAGTAGTTTAATTTGATTAAATTAAATTTTGCTATATTTGAATTTTTTTGAAAATTTTGATACTCATCAATTTTTTTTTCTTTTTTTTTTTTGTTATTTTTGAAAAATCTTTCTTAAAATTATGTATTACCGCATCAATATATTCTCATGGTGAAAAAATTTGAATCTCTCGATATCCATTTGTTTTAGAACTCGAGAGAATAATAAAAGGGTTTAAGCAATCTTGAGGAATAAAAAGTGCACACTTAATAATCTTTTGGTGTTCAATATAATTGAATCTAAAAAAATTGTATACACATAAATTAAAAAACCCAAAGATATTTATACAGTCACAGTAGAGAACAAAAATGGGGAAGAAAGAAACATTTGGAGATGATTGAGGAGATGATGATTGGGTTTATGGAAATACAATCAAAGAGATAAATAAACAAGGGAAGTGAGAAGAATTCCCATATTTGATATATGGCTACTATGGAGAATATTAATATGGAAGGTGTTTATCTTAGATTGGTGAGATTGATTTGAATTTTGGGAGTAATTGTTGATTGACAGGCTGTGAGGTACACATGCCTTGGAGATGGGGTTGAGAGAGGTCATTGGATGCCAGCTATTTATCATCATGTCTCAAACTGTTGGTAGTGGTGGAACAGACACTAAGTTTGCTTCTGAGCTTGTGTAAGTCACTTTAGGAAGTGGTTTGATGAATATGTCAGCCACTTGTTCACGTGAGGGAATATTTTTTGTAATAAGAGCCCCTACCACTACTTTTTCACGAACAAAGTGATAGTCCAACTCAATGTGTTTAGTTCTAGCATGAAAAACTGGGTTGATAGACATGTGTAGAGCACTCATGTTATCACAATATAGTTGAGGAGTGTTGAGAATTGGAATTCCTAACTCACGAAGTGTGTAGCTTATCCAAGTGAGTTCTGTAGTTGTACTGGCCATTGCTCTATATTCAGCTTCAGAGCTTGAACGTGCAACTGTAGCTTGCTTCTTAGAAGACCAAGTGATGCAATTGGACCCAAGGAACACCCAAAAGCCAGTGGTGCTTCTCCTTGTGATTGGACAACCTCCTCAATCTGCATCACAAAAGCCATATAGATTTAGTGAACTATGTTTGTAGAATGAGATACCGTAGTCTATAGTTCCTTAAATATAACGTAGAATTCGTTTCACAGCTTTAAGGTCCTTCACACTTACGTAAGTGTGAAGTATTGAAAGGATTCGACAATGCTTCTATATTCTTTTGCATTTGTAACTTGTGAGTCGTTTGGTGAAATTTGAGGTGAAGCGTTCATAGAAGTGCTAATAGTGGCAGCTCCTCCCATGTTGGCCTTTTGAATGACTTCTCGAGCATATTTTCCTTGAGCCAACATTATGCCCTGCGAGGTGTGTTTCACTTCAACACCCAAAAAGTAGTGCAAATTTCCTAGGTCTTTTAAGGCGAATTCAGAACCAAGAAGCTTGATAAGGTTTTTGTATTTTTGTTGAATTGTTGCCTGTAAGGATGATGTTATCAACATAAATGAGCATAAGTGTTAGTGTGGATGTTTGTCGAAGTATAAAAAGAGATGGATTAGATGGACAACTAGTAAAGGCAATGGAAAGAAGGTAATTAGCTAGACGATCAAACCATGCTCGAGGGGCTTGTTTTAGCCCATATGAAGACTTATGTAATTTGCAAACATGGTGAAGTTTAAGAGGATGAGTAAAACCTGAGGGTTGCTCCATGTAAACTTGTTCTTTTAAGTAGCCATGTAAGAAAGCATTTTTTACGTCAAGTTGTAGTAGTGGCCATGATGCACTAGTAGCAAGGGATAGAATTAACCTTGTTGTTGTTGGTTTTACTACAGGACTGTAGGTTTCTTCGTAGTCTAATCCTTCTACTTGAGTATATCCTTGAGCCACTAGTCTATCCTTGTAATGATCTATGGTTCCATCTTCTTTACATTTTGTCTTGAATATCCACTTTTGTAACACCCTAGAAATATTTAAAAATATATATTTGAGTTGTTTTAGTTTAAAAAAACCTTAACCATTTTATATGTGTGTTTAATTGAATAAACTAAGGCTTAATTGTCATTTTGGGCATATGAATTTTATTTAGGGAAATTAAAGTTAGGGTTTTGAAAATACAACTTAAAAATGGAAAAGAATGTTTATATAAAAAGGAATTGGTATTCCTCTCTCTCCCTTTCATTAAATTCTAGCCACAAAACAAACTAAGCCTCTCTCTCTTAAAATCCACCTTAAACCTATTTCCTATTTTTCAGTTTTATGGAGCTAGAGAGCTCCGTTTGTGATTCCGAGACCAGTCCCTTGCTCAGGGCATTAAGGGCTTTGAAAAAAGGTAAGGTTTGCTAGTTTTCATGGAGTTTTCCAGCGAGGGGGTTTTGAAACCCATTTTTTGTTTTGTAGTTTTGCGGAGCTAGAGAGATGCGTTCGCGATTCCGAGACCAGTTCCGTGCTCAGGGCGATGAGACAAAGAGAAAGAGGTATGATCCGTCCCTTTCCGTGGTAGCGCACCGCTGGTCGCCGCCGCCACCACCTTTTTCCTGTGATGTGCCGTCTCACTCCGACGATACGCCGTTAGCTTAGTTTTCCATCCCCGTTCGTGTGATGAACTCCATTTTAGCTCGTTGTACTTCGTTTGCTCGTTTCGTTGACTTTTACTCATGTTTCTATGTTTAGGTGCTCTCGAGTTTCATCATTTCGACTCGTCGTTTTGCTCGTGGTTTCTCTTGATTTTCGATCAAGTCATCGGGAAGGTAAGGAGTTTCATTATGATCTAGGTTTGTGGCTTAAAAGCATGTGAATAGTGGCCTGATAGGATTTACGAGAATTAAATGTTGGATGACTTGTCACTTGTTTGTGTTGGTGTTATGACTTATTGTTTGAACTGATTATTACTCGTGATAGCATGGAATCGTGGTGTAGTTCATAAACTATAAAGTCTCTGTTTGTTATGCCCATTTGATTGCATCATAATTCCCCGAATTGTACCTTTTGCTAGTATACTTGATGAACTGTTTATCTGTTTAACCTTTCGATTGACAGGATTGCCTTGGGTTTATGCATGTGTTGGAATTTCTATTTAGGAATGTATGTAGTAATTATAGCATAAAATATTTGGTAGAATATTTCTCTTAATTTCTTTCCTTATGGATTCTATTCCATATTGATTGTATTCCACATTTGTAATGTTTCCATATATGTAAGAGGTCTTTCTTCTATATAAGAGGACCAAGAATGTACATATTGAATATAGCA
>JBBMKA010006585.1:0-10122 GCA_037833695.1 Sechiopsis laciniata | reverse complement strand
AATCCTATCCACTAGCACATATGCATCAATAAACCTGCAAAAGCCTATCCACTAACAAGTCCATACAACAGATAACCGGCAAGAGCCTATCCACTAACATGTACATTGAATAGGAAATAAACAAGCAAAGCCTATCCACTAAAATGTTCATTAAACAGGCAAGCAGTAAATAGACAACCTATCACTAGGATATTCAGTAAACAGGGCAAGTAACCAACAGAACCTATCCACTAACATGCTCAGCAAAACAAGTAACAAACAACTAGGAGGCCATCAGTGGCAAGCGCAAGGTCCACACAACTCCGAAAAGAAATCCTTACCTAAAAACCAAAAATAGACAAATAGATAGCTTTGCTCCTTGAGCTACAAACCAACACGAAACTCAACCTAGGCAAATAATAACAAGCAATTAATTAAAAACCAATGACTACATAAGGTCTAGTCATCCAACGAACAGGGCTCGAGAAGTTACCCAAAATCGAAGGCATAAGGTTTGACGGTAAGGCCTCGGCAAAGACCAGCCTCAGCAGCATGGGCGAGGGGCTGAGAGACAAAGCACGGGGCGTGCTTGCGGGCCTGCTGGCTGCGTGGCATGGGCTGATGAAGGCGAAGCTCGTGGGAGCGTGCTGCTGCTGAGTGTGCAAGTGAGGGCGTGCGTGCAGGCTCGATGGAGCGAGGTGATCGCGAGGCTACGAGGTGTTGCGGAGTGGCTGGGCAAGCGGGTGTGTACCCGAGCTAGCAAGCGTGATCGTGAGGCTACGATCGGCACGGTGATGGCATCGATGAGCTACAATTGCGGCAAGGCAGGATGGCTAGGCACAGGCAGGTAAACGAGGTAATCGCGAGATCGTACGGCTGAGACGCGGGTAGTACGTGGGGGCAAGGGCTCGGCTAGGGCTGCTCGACAACAATGGGCTGTGCGGCAAGCCTAGGGCAGTACGTGGGCGCAAAGGCTTGGCGTTGGAATATCGGCGAAGGGGAAGGGGGTTCTCGGCGAAGGGGAAGGGCAAGAGAATGAGTGGAAGAGATGACCTTGAGTTTTCTTTCCTATTGATCGATCAATCATGCCATAACAAGGGAAACCCCTTTTTCTTTTTAATTCTTTTAATTAAAACCATTAAACTCAAAACCTCTTCTTCTCAAAATGACCCCAAATCTTCCATCTTGCAAAACTAATCCCGAAGCCTTGTAAATCACAAAACAACCCTGGTCTTAGTTAAATGCAAGAGCGGCCCTGAAACTCAACAATTTACCAAACTAACCTTAGGGGTAAAATGACCAAAATACCCCTGAAGGCTAGAATTACCCTAATGGCCCAAGGAAACAAACGAATCACAAGAGAAACATACCTGGGGAATCGGGATGAAAAACCTAGGCCGTTACAATACTCCCTCCTTTTATGACTTCCGTCCCCGAAAGTCTCTAAGACTGAAACAACTCCAGATAATACATCCTCATCTCGTCTTCCAACTCCCAAGTTGCTTCCTCGGCTTTCTAACATCTACATTGTACCTTAACCAAACTGATCTCCTGGTTACGAAGGTCTTGCGCTTCCGGGCCAGAATCTGCACTGGCTTCTCCTTGAAGCTCAAATCCTTGTTCAACTCTAATGGCTCAAAATCAACGATGTGAGACGGGTCTGCCATATAATGACGTAACATCGAAACGTAGAAAGAATTGTGCACTGCTACCAAGAACAGGGGCAAAGCCAAACGGTAAGCCACTGAACCAATCCGCTCAAGGATCTCAAAGGGGACCACAAACCTATAACTCATCTTTCCATGCTTACCGAACCTCAAAACACCACGCATCGATGCCACTTTCAAAAACACATGCCGAACCACCTCAAACTCTAAGTCTCGACGCCGAACATGAGCATAACTTTTCTGTCTACTCTGCGCTGTCAACATACGAGCCCTAATTTTCTGAACTACTTCGATAGTCATCTGGAACAACTCGGGACCCAAAACCTGTCTATCACCAACCTCTTCTCAGAACACTAGAGATTTGTAATGCTTACCATACAAAGTCTGAAATGGAGCCATCTGAATCGTCGCCTGATAACTGTTATTGTAGGCAAACTCCATGAAATACAGATATTGGTCCCAACTGCCCAGAAAATCAAACACGTAGGCTTGCAACATATCTTCTAAAATCTGGTTCACCCTCTCTGTTTGGCCATCTGTCTGAGGATTAAATGAGGTATTGAAACTACACTCAGTACCTAAACCTTTCTAGAGTGCCCTCTAGAAACGAGACGTGAACCGAGAATCCCAATCAGACACAATCTTCGCTGGCACCCCATTGTATCGAACAATCTGCTCCAAGAACAACTGTGTCCACTACTTCACGGTTTAGGTGATCCTGCTGGGAATGAAGTGCCCACTCTTGGTCAAACGGTCAACCACAACCCAGATCTGAGTAAACCCTCTCGGTGTCCTCGGCAACCCAGAAATGTAGTCCATGGAGATCTCTTCCCACTAAGGCACGTTCAGTGGCTGCAACAAACCTGTGGGTTTCTGTCTAGGAGCCTTCACTTATTGACAAGTGAGACACCGGCTAACAAACTCTGCAATTTCTCTCTTTATGTTGCTCCACTAGAAGGTCTGCTTGAGATCCTGATACATCTTGGTACCTCTTGGGTGCCAAGTAAACGGGGAACTGTGAGCCTCAGTAAGCAACTCAGCTCGCAGTCCAGTATCTGCTGGCACACAAAGGCGTCCTCTAAATCTCAAACCACCATCAGGTGCTACCTCAAGATCAAAATCTCCATCTGCCTAAACCCTGATAATCAATCTGCTCAACTCAGGATTACTCAGCCGGCCATCAATGATCCTCTGTCTGATCGAAGGCTGAACAGTCAACTGGGCTACCCTAGCGGTAACCTCTCCCAACAACACTGCTATACCGGCTCGCTCGAACTCTTTCCACAATGGAAGCTAGGAACTCAACAAGGCTACAAAATGCGACGTCTTTCTTCTCAAGGCATCAGCCACAATATTGGCCTTACCCGAATGGTACAGGATCTCACAGACATAATCATTTACCAACTCAAGCCAACAAACATGGTCATTTAACAGATCGTCTAACAAGCTACTTCGAGAACTCAGCTCTACCAACCAACCGAACGCGTAGCAACTATAAAAAAGGCCAAGGAAAACCAAAAGCTCTTCAACCAACTCTTGACACATCACTACTATGCCAACCAACTCGTCTCTAGCTCAAAACTAGATCACCAACCGATGTATTAGAACTTGAGAATGACCTCGATTGCTAAAACGTAACTCTAAGCAAAATCAACAAGGCAACTCTTGCCACAAAGTCAATGACAAGACTCCTGCGTCCAACCCTTAACCCAATGACTTCCTCCTTTAAATTCAAGCTTAAAGTACGACAAAACCATAAGCATCATGCATCGAACATCTTGACCAAGCATAAACAAGCTACCAAACACAATCCTCAAAACAACGAACCATTAGGGCTGGGTGCAACACAACTAGCAAGGATTTCTCAAAAATCAAGACTGGAACAGACACACTAGGCACCACCACAAACCTCAAGTGGAACAAAAGAACTTCTAAAACCTTAAATGGTCAAACATATTTTAGCAAGACAACAAAAAGCTCTTAAACTAAACTGTTCACTACCGTTGGTAGAACAACAAACACTCGAATTTAACAGTCACAAACTCCAGCTCTCTCAAGGAAAAAAGTTTTCCATCCACTCACAATCGGATTGCAACTCTTTACAAAGAGGAACATACTAAGGACAAAAGAAACACGACCACCACTAATGGTCACGTTCGAGCAAAAAGTGTAAACAACCACTGGGCTTTTAAGACAATCTCCACTTGAAAACAACAATCATTAGAATCAAAACCTTAGATACAACCAAGCTCAACCTTATGTTACAACTCCAAACTAACTCAAAGATTACCATGAAACTAACTCTAGCTTGGCAACTAACAACAGGGCTCCACCCGAGCAATTGAAAACTCACTACCTGGGTTTAACTGAGCTCTGGCAAGGATCTCTGATTCTCCACTAGCTTAGGGTCCTACCGATGACCCTCAAACACACACTGCCGTATAGACGGTCTAATAGCCAACTCCCTAAACAAGCATCAACCTCTTCAAGATCACAGCTGCACTAGCTAGCTGCAACTTTCTAGATAAAGGGCAAGAGAGACCAGAAACGCTGCAGAATGTGTTGTCATCTTACTCAAAGCATCAGCCACATCGTAGCTTTACCCAAGGTAAAGATCTCAACAACACTCTTAGCACACGAGTCAACAACTGCGCGGTTTCTTGGCATCCACACCTTGCTCAATCCCATCTGAGCTCTAACAGTGCAATCATGATTCGTACTATTCAAAGTCAAGTTAAAATGAACAACTCTTGTCTGAAGACAAGCAATCTAATAAAGAGCAGAATATATTCGTAATCTCAAGCTAAAGGCACTTTTCAGGGTAGTATCCTCCAGCTGGAACCCCCAACTTTTTCGAAAACTAAGCACGATCTCGTTCCCAAAAGAATCAACTCTAATGTGGTTTCCAATAACCACCAACAGCGGGAACAAGCTACTCACAAGCACACATGTAAGTACAACGACTAATCATTATCGAAGATCGAAGTCCAACCAACCCTCATAGAGATGCAACCAACTGACTCCCAACAGAGTCACGACTAACAGCTGAACACCAAGGGTTCAACTCTACACGTGTTCACAACAACAGTGGGCAAACCTAAATCTACAAAGAGCGTATCAACAACAACATGCATGTACCTCAAACTGTCACATCTGCCAAGCGTGCCCTACGATAGAAGCATCCATCACTTGACTCGGTTAGAGTCTAACATTTCACACGGGTACCTGATTACGCTGCCTAGCAAAACGACGCACTTATCCACAACGGAAGCACCCAAACTTCAAAGTGTTATCCATTACGTGGATAACCTTTAACAAACTCTACCTTTAACTCTTACCCAACCCTCGGGTAAGTTAGGGAAGGATACTTCTGGTCATTCCTTGCACATCTTTTCTCTTGTGGCCATCTAACTACCAATAGCAAGATCACTTATGTTACATGAACAGGTGTCACAACTGACACGACTGGTGTAACACCTGGAGAAGAAGGCTGAACTCCCAAATAGGTCATATGCATCATCTCCACAAACAGTACGAACTGGGCTTGAACCTAGGTCTGCACCCAAGCTTGGTGAAAAACAAGCAATCTCCAACCATACTACGAGGTCTTGCCACTAACAAAACTCTAAGTACTGATCCAGGTAGAACATGCAAGGTCACAACCTCTAGTGACGGTAACACTAACAACCCGCACAAGAAACTCAAGACTTAAACAATCTGGCCTTTGGCAACTCGGGCTACCCTTCTTTAACCGTAACGCGAAAGGTCCAAGCAAACTCTATTTCAGGAGTGGCACCCTAGGGCGGGTCAACCCCTACACTTTCCCTCGAGAAACAACTGGCGTCAACGGTGGCCTAGGAATGGGTTCACGCTGAACGAAGCCTCCTCAATCACGGGCTCTGTACCACTACCTCTAATGGCGATACCTGTCGTCCCAACCTCTCTGTGGGTAGTTCGTCAAACCTGCATTGCTTGTTCTCTATGCCCAAACATACTCGGTAAGTCCCTGCTTGGACCAACACTACAAACAACAGAGTAAGTAGCTAGATGCAAGTACAGTAAACAAAACCCTTAAAACAATTAACTTTTGACATACCTGATGGCTGTTGGAGTGCTGATGATCATTGGGACAAACGACTTAACTCAGTAGGTCAGTCTACACAATCTATGACTCTGAGCTTTGATACCAACTGTAAGAACCCGACCCAAAAAAAGTCCTAAGAGAAGTTCCTACTCAGCATGCATGAATTAAAACATGTAAAATCCGACAATTAAATAATTCAGCTGGAAATCAACTTTTACTAGCAAGCAACAATCCAAATAAAAGATTATTAAAAAACCAATACAAATGAATCCTCTGGCCAAAGTTTATTAAAAATAGTTCTAAAACTAGTTCCTTAAAACACCCTAACTTGCTGAATCTATAAATAATGAAAGAGACGATGCAACGAACTCCCATGATCCATCACCTCTTACTCTAGTTGCCCCGGTGCTGTCCCAAGTTACCTAATAGAAAAACCATAGAAATAAGGGAGAGTATAAAAGCATTCAGTAAGAATCCCCAGCAGGGGTACAGTATGTAAGTCACATCATCTAGCATCCTAGCATACAAGCAATCCAAACATCACATAGGCAGTCTCAACACAAGCTCAATCACAACATGCTCAAACCTCGAAAGTCTCTAACTCTCGGCTAAGGATCCACTATTGATCTCCAAATGGGTTATCAATATAACCCTCAGAATCTCGAGAGTCTCTAACTCTCGGCTAAGATGATCATCTCACTATGCTAATCCTAGACACTTGGGAGAGTACCCAAGTGTCGGGCTCTAAACTGAACGGAAAAGTGTACTGATACACTAGCTCGATGGAGCTCTCCTCCCAGCATCTTATGTACATATGCGCACACCGCATACTCCTAAAAACTGGATAAATGTAGGCCTACACAAACTATGCTGGTCCAGGTGCGCATGCCTATAACTCGGAAAGGTGAGCACTGATCCATACCAAGCGGGAGGCCCTCGGCACCATACTGTGGCTGCCTAAATCACACCAATGCCTGAAGCTAAAGGTCGTCCCAAGGCAGGCTTGCACCAAAGAAAGGACCTCGCTCTAGCAGGCCATAAACTAGGTTTATGCCTGGGTGGTAGCTAATCCACACCTGGCTGCTGGGGATAAGGAATCTGTCCTCATAGCTTGACTGGTGGGGACACTTACGTTGGTTCACTCTCAACCTCTGGATGATGACAACCTAACAGAATCTAGCTAAGAGGAAGCACCCTAGAGCTAACAGAGTTCAGCATCAAAACATTGCACAATAACATATAGAATGCCAATAGTCAATGAACATAGCAATCACGGTGAACAGAAAGGTGCAATCCAGGGTACAACATTCTACATGTCAGGTCCTATAAGATAAGTCATACAATCCTATCCACTAGCACATATGCATCAATAAACCTGTAAAAACCTATTCACTAACAAGCCCATACAATAGATATCCTGCAAGGGCCTATCCACTAACATGTACATTGAACAGGGAATAAACAACCAAGCCTATCCACTAATATGTTCATTAAACAGGGAAGCAATAAACAGACAACCTATCCACTAGCATATTCAGTAAACAAGGCAATCAACCAACAGAACCTATCCACTAACATGCTCAGCAAATTAGTAACAAACAACTAGGAGGCCATCAGTGGCAAGCCCAGGGTCCACACAACCCCGACCAGAAATCCTTAACTGAAAACAATAAACAGACAAATAGATAACTTTGTTCATTGAGCTGCAAACCAATACGAAACTCAACCAAGGCAAATAATAACAAGCAATTAATTAAAAACCAGTGACTACCCAAGGTCTAGGCATCCAACGAACAGGGCTCGGGAAGTTACCCAAAACCGAAGGCACAAGGCTCGACAGCGAGGGGGAGGAGTTGAGCGGAAAGGCATGGGACGTACTCACGGGGCTGCTGGCTGCGTGGCACGGGCTGGCAAAGGCAAAGCTCGCTGGAGCGTGCGGCTGTTGAGCGTGCAAGCGAGGATGTACGTGCGGGCTCGAGGAGCGAGGCGATCACGAGGTTGCGAGGTGCTGCGGAGCGGCTAGGCGAGCAGGCATATGCATGGGCTGGCGAGGGTGATCGCAGGGCTACAATCGACACGATGATGGCGTCGATGGGCTATTATCGCGGCAAGGCGGGCTGGCTCGGCACGGGCAGGTAAACGGGGCGATCGCGAGATCGTGCGGCTGCAACGCGGGCAGTACGTGGGTGTAAGGGCTCGGTTAGGGCTACTCAACAACAATGGGTTGTCCGACAAGCCTAGGGCTGATTGGCTGTGAGGGTTGAGCTACTCAGCAAGGGCTCAGCATTGGGAGATCGACGAAGGAGAATGGGGTTCTCGGTGGGGGTTTAGGCAAGAGAAGGAGAGGAAGAGATGGCCTTGAGTTTTCTTTCCTGTTGATCAATCAATCACGCTAAAATAAGGGAAACCCCTTTTTTCTTTTTAATCCTTTTAATTAAAACCATTAAACTCAAAACCTCTTCTTCTCAAAATGACCCCAAAGCTTCCATCCTGCAAAACTAACCCTGAAGCCCTGTAAATCACAAAACAACCTTGGTCTCAGTTAAATGCAAAAGCGGCCCTGAAATTCAACAATTTACCAAATTAACCCTAGGGGTAAAATGACCAAAATAACCCTGAAGGCTAGAACTACCCTAACGGCCCAACGAGACAACCGAATCACAAGAGAAATATACCTGGGGAACTGGGATGAAAAACCTGGGCCATTTCAAATGCAAAATATAATAGCCTAAAATGTGCTCTATTTGAGAGTTATCACCCCCCCCCCCAAACTTAAATCATTGCTTGTCCTAAGTAATGCATAGTCTATCTATTAATTATCCCTGTTCAACTAAATCGACATTTTCCTCTCGAGCTTAACTCTAGCAAGTCTTATCGTAGCTCATAATCTTAGCATCGAATATTTTACTCTTTTTAGTTTTCAAACCTTCCCAAAGAGTTTGGTTTTGCCTTAAAATCTTCCTTACCATGACTGACATATCGTTCCTCAGCACAATTATTTCTCATTACCTAATTTATTGTACACAATCACTTCTACAACTAAGTTTGTTCAAAACATTCTATCAAGGCTACTAATTAGGTTCCGTGATCCTTCGAGGCTTATTCTTTTCGCATTCCTATCAAGTTATCCTTATGTTCGTAACTCGTAGTTCTTAAAATGTTTCATTTGAGCATAAAACGTCCCATTTAAGCAACGAAAAGTTTTAACTTGTGCTAATAGTGGACAGTGGAGTAATGGAAATCCTATGGCTTATTCGCAGTTAATGCCTTAATCTTTTGCCCATAATATTTTAATCTTTATTTTTCGCACTCAATTGTTTTTAATAAGCAAATCACTCCTCGGGCATCCCTCACCCCCAAACTTAAAGTCTTCATTATCCTCAATGAAGGTGAGGCTTAGTTCCCCCAAATTTAGCTATTTTTATGATTGCAATACTCTAACTCAAGCTCTATGATGGTTTCTGAATTTTGGTACTTTCTGTCATTCATGATAGAGATTACTTGTAACGGCCCAGGTTTTCATCCCGGTTCTCCAGGTATGTTTCCTAGTTAATTCGGTTGTTTTGTTGGGCCGTCAGGACAGTTTTGGCCTTGAGGGACATTTTGGTAATTTCAGTTTTAGAGGTTACTTCGATAATTCGAGCTTCAGGGTTATTTCTGCATTTTACTTAGTTGGGCTATTTTTGTGATTTCAGGTGCTTGGGGGTTAGTTCTGCATTTAGAGGAAAAGGGCTTGTTTTGTTAAAAAGGGGTTTTTGGTTAAAATAATTAATTAAAAAAGAAAGGAAAAGAGGGATTGATTTCAGATCGATCTTTCAATCAGAGAAGAAAAAAAAAGAAAAAATCCCTTTCCCCCTTCTTCCTCTCATTCGATCCATCTTCCTCTTCCCCTTCGCCAATCCCCTATCGCCGATTGCCATCACCAAGCCCGAGCAGCTGCCGAGAGCATCACCTCACCGAGCCGTGCTGCATTGATCAGCCTTGCCGTTTCGCCCACACTAACTGCATGCAGCCCTTCCGCAGCGACATGCCACACAGCCCCACCGATCGCCTCGCCCACGCCCCTGCTCGCCTTCACCGTGCCGCAGCCTGATCGCCTTCGTCGTGCCGCATGCCCAGCCGTAGCCTCGCCCTCGCTGCCAATTGCTGCCAGCCGTGCTGCACAGCCCTTGCGCAGCCGATCGCAGCCTCGCGTCTGCCCTCACGCACGTCCAGCCCGCCTCGCCGTGCTGCTCACTACTGCAGAACCCCGTAGCCACGAACACGACTGGCTGTGATAAGCACCAAAACGTTGCTTGATTTTACAAGGCTAGAAGTCCTTCTAGGATCCTTGTAAAAACTCACAATGAAGGCTAACTTAGATCACACTTAGAATCTAAAATTGTCACTCTT
>JBBMKA010006584.1:0-10123 GCA_037833695.1 Sechiopsis laciniata | reverse complement strand
TTGTGAGTTTTTGCAAGGATCCTAGAAGGACCTCTAGCTTTGTAAAAATCAAGCAACGTTTTGGCGCTTATCAGTTCTACTGGCGCCATATAGTACGAAGCCTTCGAGATAGGGAGGGTCCTTAGCTCGAGCTCGATAGTGAAGTCTACCTCTCTCTATGGAGGCAAATCGGGTAACTCCTCTAGGAAAAAATCTGTAAAATCCTGAATTATCAATACCTGATCAACAATCAACGAAGGATGACCTTCCTCCAACATCTTTGCCAAATAACCCCAAGCTCTTCAAGTGAACAAATCACGGGCTTTCAATGTAGAAATCAATGGTGGGCAAACTCCACTCTAGACACCGTGAAACTTGAAGCTCTGCTTCTTGGGCGGCTTGAACAGGACTTTTTTCTGGCGGTAATTGATCAACGCGTGGTTCTCAGCTAACCACTCCATACCAAGAATAACATTAGACCCACTCATAGGCAGAACTATGAGGGTAGCTACTAACAACTCTCTGGATACTAGAATCCGGTCATCTCTAACTTTCTCACTAGCAAGCATACTAACTCCTGAAGGAGTTGCCACACATAACTCGTATCTTAGAGGTTCGAGTTCCAAACAAACTTGTCTAACAAACGATGCAGAAATAAACGAGTGGGTCGAGCTCGAATCAAACAATACAAATGCATAGTGACCCAAAATAAGCAAAGTACCTGTGACAGCTACATCTGTCCTCTCTTCCTCTTGGCGAGTGGTAGCAAACACTCGGCCCTACTGCTGGGCTGGTCTGTTATCTGTTCCAACCTGTGGACACATCCTAGCTATGTGCCCCTCCTTATCACACTTATAAGAAGCTCTAAGAGACGCTCCACATATACCATAATGAGTCCTGCCACAAGTCCTGCACTAGGGCGGCTGTCTCACTGCGCCCTACTGGCGACCCTACTGTAGTCTCTAGTTTCTACCCTGAAACTGGCCCTGACGGTGCTGCTGCTCACCTCCCCCCCAGGAAGTCCTAGAAGGCTCAAACTTTCTTTTCTGCCCTGAATTAGAGGCCATACCTTGAACTGCTACGACTCGAGCTTTCACAGTCTGATACTTTACATTATAAGTCTTAGCCAAGGCCATAACCCTAGCATAGGTCTGTGGTGTGAGTGCTCGAACATCCTGAGCAACCTCTACCCTAAGCCCTATAACAAACTTCCTAATTTTCAGCTTCTCAGTGGCTATCAGTTCTGGGGCAAAATAACTATGCTCTGAAAATCTCTTCTCATAACCGGTAATAGTATCATCCCCCTGCTTCAGATTGGCAAAGGCCTTTACCATCTCCTGCTGGGCTTCCTCACTAATGTACTGGGCAAAAAACTCGATCATGAAGAAGTAACAAGTGGATGGTGGGGACCCTATTGGTCTAGCCCTATCAGTGGACTGCCACCACAAGATGGTTGTCTCTGTCAACACATGTGCTACACACCTCGACCTCTGCACATCAGGGCAACCCATGACGCCAAAGATGTACTCTAGATAATCCAATCATTTCGCTACTACCAGTGGGTTCTCGAAAGCATCAAACTCTCTAGGCTTCCACTTCACGAAGTCCTTAAGCCACCTGCCACCCTCGGCAGCACCCTCGGGATTGTCTGGCTCAACTACGGGCTCCTACTGAATTGGCGGAGCTGGCGGCACTCTCTACCCTACTAGGGGAATTACTGCGCTACCAGGTGGCATTATAGGAACTGCTAGTGGTGCCTGCTGGAACATTTGAGCAAACTAGGCCATCTGTGCTTGGGACTCTGCCTACTGTGCTGCCAAAAGTGCCCGAATCTCAGCTTTCTGCTCGGTAAACATGCCCGTAACCATCACATGAAGGGCTACAAAAAACTCTACTCTAAGAGCGGCACCCTGAGGTGGAACCGCCTCCACTCTCTCTCTTGGCAAGTTAACAACTGGGGTCAACAGTGGTTTGACGATCGGATTCACGCTGGACGTATTCTCCTTAAACACTGGCTCGGAGCCACCACCTCTGTTGGCTGCAGCTGACGTCCCAGCTCCACTTTGTTAATCTGCATGACTCGCGATCTACACCAAACCACACTGAATTAGTCCACGCTCGAACCAACACTACCAACAACAAGTAAAGACATGTATGCTAGATGCAAGTACTGTAAGCAAAACCCTTAGAACAATTAACTTTCGACATACCTGACGACTGTTGGAATGCTGATGATCATAGGAACCAACGATCTAACTCAGTTGGTCAGTCTAAAGAATCTATGACTTTGTGCTCTGATACTAACTGTAAGAACCCGGCTTCTAAACAGTCCTAAACCCGGTTCTTACTCAACATGCATGGTTCAAATACATTAAATATCCAAACTTTAAAATAGAAAGCTGTAAACAAATGCCTGCTTTGTTCAAACTAGAAACAGTTTATAATTCAATCCATAAAAAGTTAAACACAGTTGAGCCTCTGGCCAGAGATTATTAAAACAAATAATAAAAATAGTGGATGCTCATGATCATTCAGCCCCTCCCCTAGCCGTCCCAGTGCTGTCCCAAGTTACCTGGTGGAAAAAAACCACAGAAAATGGTGAGTACAAAGCACTCAGTAAGAATACCCAACCGGGGTACGGTACGCAAAAGCCACATCATCTAGCATCCTAGCATATATGCAATACATATTACTAATAGGAACATAGCATGAGTGATCAACATGACTCTCAAACCACGAGAGTCTCTAACTCTCGACTAAGTGATCAGCTGACTAACTAACCCTGGACACTTGGGAGAGTACCCAAGTATTTGGCTCTAAACTAGACAAGGAAGGTGTACTGACGACACTAGCCCGAGGGAGCTGTCCTCTCGGCCTCTAGTACGTGGGCGCGCACACAGCATGCTGCGATCAATCGGATAAATGTAGGCCTACACAAACAACATCGATCTAGGTACGCATGCCTAAGACTCGGAAATGTGTCCATTGATCCATAGCTGATGGGAGGCCCTCGGCACCCAGCTGTGGAAGTCTGTTCGCACCAATGCCTAAAGCTAACGGTCGTCCCAAGGTAGGCTTACACCGAGGAAATGACCCCACTCTAGCAGGCCACAGACTAGGCTTATGTCAGGGTGATAGCTACTCTACTCCCGACTGCTAGGGACAAGAAATCAATCCTCACTGGTCCCGACCTGTGGGGACAAAATACGTTGTGTCCACTCTCAGCCTCTAGATGATGACAACCTGACAACTCTATCTAAGAGTGGAAAGAAATAATTCTCAACAGTATACCAACAATCACCGAACATGCATATAAGATACCCTAACATGATACTACAGTCTCAAGTTACATTAGTGCTACATGCCATGCCCTAACAGATCATTCACAAAGTTCCAACAAAACAGGACAATACGTGCAGTCAATACAGGCAAAACACCACGAGAACCTATCCACTAACACATGCTCGTAAAAGAGTAAAGCAAGCAGGCAAGCATACAATCATTGGAAATCACGCAGGGTCTACACAACCCATGACAAGGAACTTTTACATGAAACAATTACATAACAATAAAACGATGCTCCTTGAGCTGCAGATAACCAACACGAACCAGCTAAACACAACCTAAAGTGAATATAATAAACAATCAAATAGAAATCTAGGCTATCCAAAAGTAACAGGGCTCAAGAATAGAGGATACCTAAAACCCAAACGGAAGGCTCGGTACCACAGGACCGAGGCTATGGCAAGGACACGGCACGGGCGGGCGAGTGTGGCTGTCTGGCATGGCATGGACAGGCTGCGGATGTGGCTGTGCAGGTGTGTGTGGCTGGGCACGACAAGGCCACGGGCGTGTGCAGCTAGGGCTATGTGTGCGACTAGGCGTCTGTGTAGGGGTGTGTGCGGCTAGGGCTACGACAGCAAGCGGCAAGGCGATCGGTAATGCGTATGGCAGCGATCGGCGAGGTGAGGAGGCTATGCGTGGGGGCTCGGTGCTGGTCTCGACGACGATGGAGATGAGAAGGAGAAGAGGGATTTTTCTCCTGCTTTTTCCTGGCTTTTTGATTGATTAAAACCAAACTCCCTTTTTCCTTCTTTTCTTTTAAAATAAATCCTTTTAAAATTCCTTTCTTTTAAACAAAACAAGTATTTCCTCCTTAAATTGCAAAACTAGCCTTGATAGCCTGAAACCATAAAAATAACCCTGAACTCAATGAAACTGCAAGGACGACCCTGCAACTCAATAAATTAGCAAACCGACCCTAGGGGTAAAATGACCAAAATGCCCCTCAAGACCTAAATAGCAATAAGGGCCCAACGAAATACCCGAAATAGCTAAAAATCATACCTGGAGAACCGGAACAAAAACCCAGGCCATTACACAAACAACTTCAAACCCATTCTTTACTTTGTTTGCATAACTCTCACATTAATAGTATTAGTTCTAGACATCAATCCTTGTAGAGAACGATTAAATATAAATAATTATCACTTGCTGCATTCTGAGCGCGTATACTTGTGCGTAAGCGATTCCAAGTCACACTTAGTAATAGGTTATGCTCTAACTTAATTACTGTACATTTATATTAGCACCTGGAATGCAGGTTAAAAGTTTATGGAGAAGGATAAACAATAAACAAAATAAAGACTCAGAGAAAATAAATGCAGCAAGCCTATGGTCAATCCAGCTCGATCAAACATCCTGGTTGAGCCAGTGAATACTTGTGGAAACCATAGAAAGAAGGGATGAGTTGTTAAACTCACTGAGGATCCCTAGCTCGGAATCTTTTAAGCATGAACTAGAATAGGTAAATCAATCCTCAAACACAATGAAGAGGTCCAATGACCCATGCTCTTTTGAGCTGTCTAAGGCCAATGCCAAAGACCAAAATACCCTTTGAAGTCCTTTGACTCACTTCGACAATCTGGGATTCCTATATCAGGGGGAATTTCCTCAGTGAGTAGGTAACCTAATAGCCCTCAGAACTCATACTCTCACAGTAAACCGATTGTACAAGTACTGACTACAGTGGGATATTGCCGATGCACTCCCAAGACCGTGATAAGGATCCTAGGATACTGTTAGGAGAACTTTGACAAGGAGAGCACTCTGATCGATTGATCGGTCTCGAGCACTAACTATGAGTTAGATATCGCCCCTCATTTTGAAACCTCAAAATCACCTCTATTCGATACCCATACCTGGGCCACGTCTGCCCCAGGCCTCAGCACGTGCTATAAACGAATAAGTCCTCTTTGGAACACTAAAGCAGACCCCTTTGGGTTTTAGCTAATCCCCTTTGGGATTCCAACAATAAAAAGTTCACAATCAATTTACTTGCTATCGATATTAAAACAAATTTTTGTATGCTTGGCCTAGCTCAGCAAGTCAGATATATCCACAGGAAACATTCATTTAAACATCCACAACAATAGTGTCAAAATCATGCAATAGGACCAAACACAACATCATATTAGACAACCAAGTCAACTACCCTAGACATGCTGATTAAATACCACAAAAAGTCTCTAACTAGGGGAAATGGTTCCTCACCTTGGCTGAATTCCACATAAAATGTCAAAGAAACTCCTTTCGAACAACTCCTAAGGACTTTTCCTCGTTCCCAGGCCTATAACACACAAACAGGTAAGAATTAGCACCTTAGACTACCAAAAATGTACTCAAAATGTCGAAAATACCTAAAAATGACTATGTGGAAATATTGGTCACGACGATCAACGACGGTCAAGGCCGGCACATGGTTCTGGCTACGGCAGCGCATGACTGGGCAGTTTGGATCTGGTTCGACATGCGCAGGCAGGTTCAGCAAGTTGATCCATGACTCAGAGCATTTCGTTGGAAGGTTCGGGAAACTCGTTTGTTTCGAGAACAGGCGTGGCGGTAGGCTGGCAATACGTGCTAGGGTTGGGTGCTGGTTCGGACGCGAACTTGAGACACAGGAATGGATCATGCGATGCAGAAGGTAAAGCGTGTCTTGAGGCTGCGATCATCGACTCTGGGCGTTCCAACGTTGACTTGAAGAGCGTGTTCAACATTGACCTGCAAAAGGATTTCGAATGTGTTTTCTTAAATGACGTTTTATAAGCTAAAAACATTTCCTAAGTAAGCACGGCTGCGGCAGAATTTTAAAGTTTACCCTTTTAATTTGATGCACGATTTCGAAGGCAATTTGAGGCATTCACATGCATAATTTCCAAGGAAAATAGTAGATACTTTGATCTCTGAGCAGAGATTGGCAAGCCAGACAGCTCGGGGCACAAAAATCAAGAAGATGATGAAGAAGGACGATTAGGGTTTGAGAGATTTGAGAGAGATTGAGAGCAAAAAGAGAAATTATTAATCGTATGGTTGCATTTGAGAAGAAGAGGTGCTTAAATAGGTCAAAATCCAGCAACTGTTAATTTATGAAAATGGCCCTAAAGTTTAATTTACTTAATTAACCCCCTTTAAACCAAAAGATGACCTTGCCCCTCTTGCGACAAGACCTTTAAGGTCTTTTAAGGCCAATCAAAGTAATACCTTATTTATACGGAGGGAAAGGTCAGGCTGTTACAAATATTGTTGAATATAAAAATTTTAAAAAAATAATCACAAGAATTCTCTAATGTATTGTTCCCAAAAAAAAAAAAAAAAAATTAACTGTCAATTTATTATTATTATTTTTTTACTATCAATTTAAGATTATTGATATATTAATTTAATATAATTGGAGGTAATAAAACATTTATTTTATCCATTCAATACATTTATATGTTCTTTTGTAAAGAAAATTAATTTAATATTTTATATAAGATTAAGAATGAAGTTTAATTACTTTTTAACTTGAATTTATTTTGGGAAGATAATTATATATTAATAGTATTGTTTTAGTGAATTATATTTATTCATTATCAAAATAGAGAAAAAGGTTTTCAAATAAATAATTTCAATTTATGACATTTTTTTTTTCAATATAAATGACCATTTATGGAAAAGTAAAGTAAGTTGATGAAAGAAAATACGTAAACAAAAAAAATTATAAATCCAACTTTTCATTCATAAAATTCTTAAAAACTCATTAGAATAGTACTCACATATCACATACAAATAAGTTGGTTAAGGATTCCTAAATGTTGTTGAATTCAAAAAAAAAAATCATTATCAAAAGATTGTTTAATCTTCGACTCAAATGCTCACCTTCAATCAGTTTTCAACTAATAGCCTGCAATCAAATAGTTTATAGTCTTCGATCAATTTGCTGATTGAAATAATTGATGAATAGCAAAAATCACTTCTCTCTCTTTCAACTCTTCAAAATTCTAAATCTCTAATATAATTATACTAAAAACAAACCTGAATCCCTTTATGCTTTCCCTAGCGGCCTCCACCATTTCTCGTCCCCTCTCTTAATCTCTCACCAACTTAACCTCACAACAGCGATACAACTCCTTCGACAAAAAACCCAAGACGAACTTCTCGACTTCATGCAACAACTCGACGTATAGATCTGTCACGCAACATGTATACGAACTTTGGCAACTCCACGAATTCTAGCATTTATACGAACTCCAGTAACTCAACAAACTCTAGCAACTTCAAAGAACTAAGGCATGTAGCAGTAGTTGGGTCCAACTCAAACAAGCAAAAAGAAGCGATCGAGATGCTCTGTTGGAGAGATGGAAGAGACTCAGATAACTCCACGAACTCTAGAATATGTCTTTTGGCTTTGATTTTGGGGGTTGAAAAATGGATAAAACGATGAACAATTTCATAAATGAATGAACCAAATATCGATTTTAAGGATCGAAACCGTGACCATGGTGTGAAGTGAATTACCACCAAACAATGATACCAACACCTCACCAACCCTTCGATTTTATGATATCCTTTTCATTTAAGTAGAATCGATTAAACTTTTTAATTTATGGGATAATAATTTATGTACTTTTATAGTTTCTTAATAACAGTCTCTCAAATCGAAAACGCATAAAAATATATATTAAATAGTTAAAAGTCTCATGCTGTAACAGCCCAGTTTTCCATTCCGGTTCTCCAGGTATGCTCAGTTGCTTTTTCAGTTGTTCGGTTGGGCCATTAGGGCAGTTTGAGCCTCTAGGGGTATTTTGGTAATTTTGCCTTCAGGGGTAGTCTCGTAATTATCCAAGGTGTCAGGACTATTTCTATTTTGCTGAGTTTAGGTTTTTCTTCAGTTTCAGGTTTCTAGAGCTAGTGTTGTTGTTTGAGGAGTTTGGAGACTCTTTTGGTTAAAAAGGGAAAAAGAAAGAAAAAAAAGGTGACTTCGCTAGGACTCGAAGCCAGAACCTCCTGAGGACACGTGTCACAATCCCGTGGAGCTCTTCTCTTTTTACCGACACTTTAAAACCCTAAAGAGAAGCCGCATTCTCACTTTTTCTCCAAAAGCATTTCATTTTTCTCTCTTGTTTTCTTCTTCTCCCAATCGCCGAAATCACCATTTCCCTTTCCCCTTCTCCGAAACCCTTTCGCCTTCGCCCGAGAACCAGCAGCTGAGATCGCCAGCCTAGGTGACATCTTCCTTTCTCCTTCGCCGATCAGCTCCCTCAGTCGCTCGTCTGTCGCACGCCTTCGCCTAGCCACAGCCGCACAGATCCAGTCGCGTCGCAGCTTCGCCTCGCCCAGATCGAGCTTCCCACTTCGCAGCTCATCAGATCCCCTTCGTCCGTGATCGCAAGCCATCCTGTTTGCCTTGGGTATGTTTTCACCGAGCCTTTGTTGTTCTCCACTCGTTTGTCCGTGGCTTGATGTCAGATTTGTCGTCCTGGTTAATTTGTAGTTGAATCCGTGAACTTTAACGGCCCAATTTCCTATTCCAGTTCTCCAGGTACGTTCGGTTAATTTTTCTATCATTCGGTTGGGCCGTTAGGGCAGCTTGGACCTCTGGGGGCATTTTGATAATTTTGCCTTCAGGGGTAGTCTCGTAATTTGCCAGGGTTCGGGGTTGTTCTGTTAATTGCTGAGTTTGGGTTTTCACTTCGGATTCAGGTTTCCAGGGTTGGTCAAGCTTTCTGAGAGGTTTGGAGCCTTAGTTGTTTAAAAGAGAAATTAAGGGAAAAATTTTTGTTAAAAACTCATTCGCCAGGACTCGAAGCCGAAATCTAGAAGGACACGTGTCACGACCTGGTTCTCCCCTCTCTTCTTACTGAGACCCTAAAGATGGAGCCGCTTTTCCTTTCTTCTCTAAATAACATTTTCTCTCCATCTTCGTTTCTCTCTTTTTCCCCTTGCCGAGACACAACGCCCAAGGCCTCTTCGCAAACCCTTCCGCCAAGCAGCAGCCCATTCGCGTTGATCGCCCGCACGTTCCCTGCCGCGATCACTCGCCCCAGCGCATACACCGTACGCCCGCATCTTGATTCGCTCAACATCGCCTGATCGCTCGCCCCAACGCCGTGCTTTTGTATTACCGAGTTCTCCCACCAGTAGCCGTTCTCGCACCCTCCCTTCGCTCGAGCCGCAGCAGCAGACCACGCTCGCCCGCACGCTGTCCCTCGCTGCCCCTATTCACTCTCCTTCTGCACGCATAGGTTTGCCTTCGCCACGCCCAGCCTGATCGCATCCTGATCCCGCACACACGCTCAGTAGCTACGCCAGTGTCTCGCCCGATCTCCCTACCGCGATCGCACACCATAGCCGCAACACACCGCGCAGTAGCTTGCACTCGCCCGCCCGTGCCGCAGCCTTCGCTCATAGCCGCACACCAGCCCTGCTGAGAGCCAGCTGCCGAGCCACCTAATGTTCGGTTAGGGTAATTTCTCTCCCAAGCTAGTGTTGATCATTTTAGTTTCAAGCACCTGTTTAAGTAGAGTTTAATTCGTATTTCTATTATTATTTGCTAGGTTCTGTTGGTTCTGCAGCTCAAGGAGCACTATATACTTGTGTGTGTGTGTTTTCCTGCTTATTTCCAGGAAAGGATTCCTTGCCGGGGTTGTGTGGACCCTACGGGACTTCTCTGATTGCTTTCCTATTCATTTGCTTACTATTATTGGTATGTTAGTGGATAGGAACTTGTTTGCTGAACTGTTCTGCTTGCATGTTTGATTTCTGTTTCACATGTTAGTGCCATGCTAGGTTTGTTCTTCCAGCATGTCTGATTCCTGTTTTTAAG
>JBBMKA010006583.1:0-10125 GCA_037833695.1 Sechiopsis laciniata | reverse complement strand
CCTAACGGCCCAACCGAACATCAGAAAAACTAACCGAACGTACCTGAGAAATCGGAATGAAGAACTGGGCCGTTACATAACTACCGCAGACTTCGCACTACTGTAGATCAGTGACGCTGTTCCGAGTCTTTATGCATACATACCTGGACCAGTTTAGTTTGTACAGGTTACACATCCTTACACGGTTTTCAACAACATGTGATGTACGCGCACACGCATTAAGCGGCGGAAGGAGAGCTCCATCGAGCTAATGTTCGTGAGTACACCATTTCCATTTTTAAGTTTAGAGCCAGACACCAGGTGCTCTCCCGATTATCATAGGAGCAGTTTGGCCAAGGGTAAGAGGCCCTCGAGGACATCTAGTTGGGATCAGCTTTTGAGTTGGTCATTTGCTGCGGAGGGAGAAAGTCCCTCGAGGATGTCTTTTGGGATTGGTTTTGAGAGCCAATCATTAGGTCGGGAGTAGGAGACTTCCGAGGATTTTGGATTTGCATCGCTAGCTCATGAGCAAATATCTGTGTTGGTAACTGTTTGCATGTATACTAGGATGCTATATGATTTGATGTTTCGTACTGTACCCCGGTTGGGGATTCTTACTGAGTGCCTTTGTACTCACCCTTATTTTTCTGTGGTTTTCCACTAGGTAACTTGGGACAGCACTGGGATGGCTAGCGGAGGGAGCTGTATGGTCATGGGATCTTCTGGCACTCTGTCTTCTATTTATGTCTTCTATTATTTTGATTCAGCATGTAGTCGGACATAGAGTCCGTAGGATTTGCATATGGAACCTGTTGTTGTTGTTTTTTATATTTCGTTTCTGGATATTTCAAATTATACTCTGGCCAAGGTTGCTTTTAATGATTTGAACAGGGAATGTTTTAAATGTTTCAAAACAGGTTCCGTGAGATTTCAATGTTTATTTATGCAAGTTATAAATGTTGAAATGATTTTATTATCTTTTAATGCATACATGCTGAGTGAGAACCTAGGTTAGGACCATTTTGGATCCAGTTCTTACACCCTCCTAGAGATTAATGCCTACAGCTCGAGCGACTTCACTCAAGCCCTCAATCATCCTATGTTTGTTTTAACACTTTCTGTTTATGGCTTTTTCATTGTTTCCACAAACACACACCCTTTTAATGTTTCAAAATCCTTGAGGATTTTCACTTTTGCTTCTTCATTCTTACTTGGGTTACACTCATGTTTACATTACTCGCGGTTCATAGTTCCTAGACATGCACACTTAAGCATAAAATGACACATCAAGGCAATGAGGAACTACTTGAAAGTTGAAACTCTCGATAAATAGCGGAGTACTTAGAAACACTAAGGCTAATAGCCTAAAAAAAATATGATGCAATTCTGATCGCTTTTTAGCTTTTCCACATTGCTTTTCCCTTGGCATTGTACTTTTCTTAACAAATTTTTTCTTGCAGACATGCCAGGCTAAAATAGGCTTGCCCCACCCCCAAACTTAAAATCTTCATTGTCCTCAATGACAATGAAGATGAGGCTTAGTTCACCCCAAATTTAAATTATTCTAAGCTTTGAATTTCATGTTTCAAGCTTTCAGTTTTAACCTTATAAGTTAACTAATTTTTTATTCCGGTCAGGGATTAGTGTATTATCAATGTGATCCGCAGTTTGGCTAGTCCATTCTCCTAAAATCCTAAGAATAAAGGTGGGTGTTCTAGATTATTCATAAATTTTGACTACAATAACGTTTATGAACAGTGCAAAGAAACATTTATATATAGCATTCACATGGTTGTTTGAAAGATGACATGAATATGAACAAAAGATTTTTCTATCTAAACCCAACTTAATTCTTAGGCCTAGGTAAAAAGAAGGATTGAACATATTTTAGCAGAGATACATGAAAAGTAAGAAAGAAAAAAAAAAGGACAAAAACTTCCTTTAGTGTTTGATTTAGAATTTGCCGCGACAACACTGCTTTTGTTACTTCCTTTCTTGGTTATTGTTTGTTCGTCCTGCTTTTTAGCATGTTCAACTGTGGAGAAGATACCTACTCACTTTCCATTCGAAACTAAAGTAAAACATTAAACTTCTCCTAGGAAAGTAATAAAATAAAACCTAATCCTAGCAAAAGTTAATATCTTCTAAGTAAGAGATAGAAAGAATTTGACCATTCAGGCTTGAAGCTAAAATTAATATGTACTGACTGTGCATGCTCCGAGCGCCACATCCCTAGTTTTAACAAGAGTTCAATGATATCCTTTGTTAGACATCCGCACTCAAGGAATGTTGTAGGCCTTGGCCGTCTATTGTGAGATCGTGCCCACCCAATGTCCTTTCCTTTGTCACTGGCCACTTTATGATCTTTTTTTTTGGCATCCTCTTTGATGGTTAATTATTATTTTGTACTCCTTTGGTTTTGAGTGTCCATCTGCCAATATTATATTCAATAGAAATAGAAGCCTTATTTATTGGCCACTTTGTATTTCCTTCACGTTGTATGCTTTAAAGATTTCCCTTTGAGGTCTTTGAGGGAATGGTGATTCAAAGACGATTATTCCAATTTCCAATAGTTCATTGTCTTTGAAGTCATTTTCTTCTTCCTACTATATTTGTTCAATCACGATCTATTGGCTCGATTGATGGCCTTCCTCTTTTAACTCTTTTGCAAGCTCATTCTCCACGAGGTTAGTTTCTATATTGGGATTTTTTTTCCTCAATTTGACTTTCTTCAACTCTACTTTATTCAGCCACTCTCTCACAACTCCTTGATTCAATGTCTAGGCCATACCTCACATCATCTATTGCTAAGAATGCGTCAGTCACTGAGATCTCCTCTTCTTACCAAGGCTGTCATTTCGCAACTAACCTCTCCATCTAGTCGTTGAAATTATTCATCGACTCTTGGTTTATTTCTCAGAGCTACATCATTCCTGGCTATTGCTTCTCTCATGAAGTCCTTCAAGGATGGTTGAGGCCTATACATCGGTATATTGAGCTTGAGGTATTCATAATTAGGTGCATAGTTTGAGTTGTTATAATTTCAATAATCCATCAATTAAATTTCATATTGTTGTCTTGGTGGATCTTAGAAGTTGCTCGGCTGGCCTTCCCAATGAAACTAATGTTGAATTCTCTAGTTGGAGTCGTAGTTGTTTGTGTAAGAGTTGACCACAATTTTCTTTTCTTTTTTTCTTTTGGCTGTGTACCATGTTGAATCAAGATTAGTGGGGCAATACTCAAATTTGTGCCCTTCTCCACAAACGACACATATGTCCATGGTATTTTGAGAGTAAGTAGCATTGTAGTTGTATCCAACCCTTCCATTAAAATATTGCTCACGTTGAAACATTGTTTAAAGACTAGTTCCTGGTTGGCTAGTGTCTTCTGCACTTCACACTGTTCTGATGTCCACTTGAAAATGTGAAGTGATTAGTCTTTTTAACGATTAAGAACTACTCTTAAACTAATTCAACTAATTATAAATAAATCAATCCCCAACAATGATGTCAAAAACTTGATGCAATAATTCGATGTGATATAAATATTCTAATGATTAATTCTTAACATGTGACACAGGTAAAGTCCCACATATTCGAATCACAGTTACGCAAGTATAGGTAGTCGAGTATGCTGCAAGTGATAAGTATTTGTAGTTTATCATTCTCTAAAGGGATTGATGTTTTATAATTAGTTTATTTAATCTAAGAGTCGAACATATAAGTAAAGGAATTTTGTTTGGATTTTTGGTTCGAAGTATAATGCAGAAAATAAAATATCAAAGATAACAACTTAAGGAAGGAAGGCTCCAATTAAGGGGCGTAAAATGCGTCTAACAATTCTTAGGGGTAACTAGTTGATAAGTAGTAAATTTCGTACTTCACTCGATCTAATGTTTTCTCATGCATTCATTCATAGTGACTCTAACTCTTCTGCAAGTCAACGTAATTAAAATAGTGTTCCATGTGCATTAGTGTGATGATTATCTCTAACCTTTCCCTTAATATACAAGAGTTCTTGCATAACCTAATGAACATGAATAGTAGATCTTTTACCGATCCCTCGCTCAAGGTAAACGAAAAACAAGCTCATGTGGATGGCTGATCGACACTCGCTAATTAATTTGACTAACATGCGTACTTTAACGACTCCCATGTACCCTTAGTACATGTTGTCTACAATCTCATTTCCTTAACCTTCACCTATAGGATTTAGTTCATCTTCGAGTTAAGGAAAACAGTAAATAAGACAAAAGCAGAGGACATTGCAAGATTCACAGAATTAATTCAAGGTGCATAAATAGTACGAAAAAGAAACAAACTGTGGTACAAAAATAAACTAAGGTTCCTATGGAAATTGAAGTGCAATTGCTATAAGTAAGAAAACATAAAGTAAAACAAAGAAAAGATAAATTAGAAAGCGATAAGAAAAACGGTAAACGACGCCTGTTGAAGAACATGATTCATTGTCACCAGGAACCACAAACTCTTTTCGAAACTTTCCTTTCCATTGCAGGAGACGAACACCAAAAAAGGGCACACCTTTCCTCTTTGTTCTTCTCCTATTTATAGGCTTTTGGGATGCTGGGGACCAAGGAATTAGACTTTAAGAGATAATATCATAGTATTTATCTTTTTGTAGCAAATCCTTTGATTTTCCCAATTCTATCGGAAGATCTTGTGATTCTATCCTCTACGATGCGTTCTAGCCTGGAAATCCTCTGTGATGCATCGACATCACATTCTAGCCTAGAAAACCTTGTGATTCTACAACTTCCGATGTGTCAACTTCGTATTTTGGCCTTGAAGTCCTCGGCCGTGCGTTCGACGATCATATTTTACTTTAAAAACTTTAGTTTTCCTTAGCTTTTTATACCCAAGCTCTTAAATCATACATGCATCATATTTATGTAAATTCCCCAACTTAATGTTATTCTAACTCTAAAGTTCTTTTGATTAATGCACAATACCATCAGAGATACGTTAAAATATTAGCCTAAATAACTCTCTATTTGAGATTTGTCAGTAGCAAAGCCCACCTCCGAACATTTGGCTTCGACCAACTATTTTTTATACGATATCTTAAAGAGTACACTTGGACAAGAAATTATACTTCCTGTCACTATAAATTTTTACTTCAGGTGTTTGTTGATTCAGACAAAGGGCATGTTTAAGCACTAGACGTTAGGTCTCCGGTTATTGCATCTTTCTTAAGGATCCAATGGTTTATTGGAAAACAAAGAAACAACTTACATTTTCACAATCTTCTGCTGCAGTAGAATATCGGGCACTTGTGTGTTTCCTCTCCCTCTCCAACTCTCATTTTTTGTGATTATCAGTCTGAAATAGCCATAGCAACAAGCCCATTTTTCACAAAAGAACCAAACACATCGAGATCGACTACCACTTTGTGAGGGAGAAATTAGTGCAAGGGATTTTAAAGCTACTCTTAGTTTGTTCCTCGTCTCAACTAGCTGACGCTTTCACCAAACCGCTTCTCACCTCTATTCTGTTGCCTTTAATTCACAAGCTAGGTGTTTTAAATGTTCATACACCTCCATCTTGAGGAAGGGGTATTAGATCTCACTGTACTTACTTATTTGATGGTTAGTTAGTTTGTTGAATATTCCTCTTGTTATATTAGTTTCTTACCCAACTTAGAGTTAGTTTTGAGAAGTTAGCTAGTCAGTTGACTCATTGCATAGACTCACTTTTCTATTTAAGGAGTTTCCTATTCATTTGAATATAAAATTAAGACTTATTTTTCTTCAATCGTATTAACCTTTTTAAAATCATACTAATAAATTTTATGAAATTTTCTCATTTAGATGTGATCACTATTTATTTAATGTACCCATCTTAAATATGGATGTTAAAATAATTGAACTTTTATTTGTAATAAATATCTTATCCATTCAATCTCAATATATAAATAAATAAATATATAAATATATATATACACTATCCATTCAATTATGTTTGAATTGAAAACTATATTATGATATTTAAAATATTCTATAAACCAAAATATCAGTCGAGAGATGATATCTTTCAATCATATGCTTCACACTACAACATTATTTTTATGTAAATAGTTATTTGTTTAGCATATCAACACGCGTCTCCATCTCACTAATTCAAAGGATGAGACAAATGGACAAAGTTCTGTTTCAGACTTAGATTCTTCATAGAAGAATGTGGTCCAAACACTTTCCATAAGTTTTTTTTTTTTTTTTGTAATCGTAATTCATGTATTTTTAACTTGATCAATATATTATGTTTTTTAGTCAATGAAGTAGTGTAAAACGAACTTTAGGATTCCGAAGCTTTTTGCCTTCTGTTTTTTTGTATTTTTTTTCCTTAATTTAAGAATAATTAAGGTAAAGATTGGAATTTATGAACTTTTAGACACATATTTTGTTGGTTGAGTTATATTCTTTTATTATCATTTAAAAATGTATTAGAGGGTAGAGAAGTACACTTTTGCCATACATGTCTATTTAATCTTGTAATTTCAAAGAAACTCTAGTTTTTGAAATTTTGGGTCCTCTAATGCAGGGAAATCATAATTATTATTGATGAGTAATCATTGCCTATATAAAATACAAATAATGGTTGGAAATAATCTTCATGCATGTTCAGCAGCCGATAATAGTTAGAGGTGATAATTATATGTATTTTGGGTGTAAGCACTGGTTAGTGTGAGAAAAGTTTTGATGAAAATAGATTATTAGACATGATGATAAGGATTTATAGTATAATAATGGTTAAAGGAAATTGAGAAGAATAGTTATCATTGTTATTTCCAATTATTGGTGTTCGAAACCAAGAAATATAATTCATTACCATTTTCTCTCACTTTATGTTTGAGGCCCAAACAGTCCCTCGTATCCTATAATTGAATTGCTTATTATGATTGTCTCTTTTATAATAACTACAATAGACCAAATGTACGTTGCACGTGTAAAAACTAATTTGAGAGTTAATTAATTATATGGTGTCATATGTATTTTAGTGTATTTTTTTTAAATTAAATGTTATATTAAAAATTAATAAGGTAGCAAACCAGTAAAATTAATAAAGGTAAGATTAGTCTCAAAGTATTTCTTTTTTGAGATCAATACATTTTTTTTTTGTATATACTACCCAACTTTTATTTATTTATTTTTTATTTTTTAAAAAATAACACTTATTGAAACTATAATTAGTTTAGAAAGATTTTAATATTAAATAATAAATAAAAGTGGATTAGTAACACATTTAAAATTAGAGAACAATTTTTTTATGAGTTCAACAACGGATGGAGATCAAATCTATAATTTCATGGACTTAGTTCATAAATGTGTACGTTAATGTCTATTAATCAATTATTCTTTTTGATGGAATTAGAGATAACATTTATAGCGAATAAATTTTGCTTTAATAGAAAAAATAAGGTAAGAATTGATATTTATACTTTGCTTTAGTAATTGAAAAACATCTATAACAAATAAAATTGATAAGATTTATTTTCTATGGGTGTAAGATGGAGAAAGGAAAATAAAAAGTTGATTGTTTTAAATTGAAAAATAAAGTAAGAAATTACATATATAAAATACATCCAACATAAAATTAAAAATAAAAATAATATACTACTATATAATTCTTACAGTTTGACTTGCTACATTAAAAAATTAAGAAAATAAAATAAGAAATAACATTTATAAAATACATCCCTTCATAAAAATTAAAAAAAAAAAAAAAAAAAAGAGTAGTTATACTCAATTTCACATTCAATTGAAAAAACATTACTTTATAATTCTTACAATTTGACTTGCTACAACGGCCTCAAAATTAAAGGTTTGCTTCCTTCCGACCTTATTTATTGTCAAAAAAAAAAAAAAAAGAAAAAAAGAAATACAACAAAGATAGTAACAAAAAAAGTTCCTAAATCTACCTTCATTCTTTAAAAAAGTTTTGCTCATTTGATATTTGACAATTAAATATTGTTAAACAACTCCTTCAAAGTAGAATGATGACAATTATATCGAAAGCGAAGCTCATCTCTTACAACTTGAATATAACACAAAATTCTTGAAATGATACTTTCATAATCAAATATTGCTAACGAACTCCATCAAAATAGAATTTGTAAGATCACAAAGCGAATTTCATCTCTTGCCACTTGAATGTAACACCATAAACTTCAAATATTTTGAAATTTGAAGAGTTTTGGGAAGAATGAATTGCGTGAAAAAAAAAATTGAGAGAAAAGACTTGATTCTAAGATTGGTGAAGAAATGGTGGAAAAAACTTATTTTTATAGGAAAAAATTGTAAGTTATAAAATTTTTTGAATTCCAAAACTTATAAAATTTAACCTTTCCATTATGAATAATAACTCATAATAAATTACATTATAAAAACCTTTAATATTTTCACACATGAATAATTACATTCATGATGGATGAAACTTACTGTTTTTTTTTTAATAGGTGAATTGACTGCACCCAAACTATGATGTTACACACACATATTTATTTTTTTTCTTAAGAAAAAAGAAAAAAAAAAGTGGACTGAGATGTGTGGCGCTAGAGGCGCCACATATGTTGACATCATCTCGACTGCACCCAAATAGCACTCGTGAATTTAATGACAACATGAATCCGTAAACAAAACTATTGATGATGAAAACAGATGAGTGATTTGAAACAATTGTTTAAGGTTGCTGCATTTACTTTTGATTAAATTAAAATTAAAATCAATTAAATAAATAATAACTCTTAAGTACTAAGCCACATTTTAAGTACTTAATTAAAGCATATCTGTGGGGTCTTTTGTAACCGTCTAACTGTAGGTTTTGGTAAGTGGGTTTTTTTGTCTTTTTTTTAAGATGCAATGGCATATTTGTAGATATATAGCGTGGTTTTAGAGTAAAATCATCAAAAAAACGATTCTCCTCTTAAGCCACACTTTAAGGTAGTAAGATAAGATAAAAAAAAATACTATTGATTTAAATATTATTATTATTATTATTATTTTGTTGTGATTGGATCTTTACACTTCTTTTTTGGTGGACAACTTTTTATGAAGACAGCTACAATTAGATTCGTAATTTTGCATCGTGGGATATATGTGATTAAAATTGTAAAAGTATTTTCACTTATATCGTGTTAATAAATTTTAAGATTTAAATGAAACGACCTTCACTCAATAATTTGTCATCTTTCCCTTATTTACTCTTCTTTGAACTCATGTGAACATCTCTGGCTACCGTCGTCTCCTTTTCCTTATTTACTCTTCCTTGAACTCATGTGAACATCTCTAGCTACAGTCGTTTCCTTTCCCTTATTTACTCTTCCTTGAACTCATGTGAACATCTCTGGCTACAGTCGTCTCCTTTCCCTTATTTACTCTTCCTTGAACTCATGTAAACATCTCTGGCTCCAGTCGTCTCCTCTCCCTTATTTACTCTTCCTTGAACTCATGTGAACATCTCTGGCTACAGTCGTTTCCTTTCCCTTATTTACTCTTCCTTGAACTCATGTGAACATCTCTGGCTACAGTCGTTTCCTTTCCCTTATTCGCACGTGGCACCGAATACTTCGAAGGATATTTTAATTTAAACGCTTACTAGCGGTCTCGAACCAGTGATCTTTCAAGAAATGTACCTTGAAATCCTTACCCTTAACCTTTGGACTGTTCCTCGGAGACTAATAAAATTTATATTATATTATTTACCCTTAACAATAAGTTTTAACTTTGTGTTTTTTGTTTTTTGTTTTTTTTATTCTTTTAAATTTTTGTTACAGCTCTTCCAAAGATATATTATACTATATTATTAATAGAATAAATATGGAAATTGTCTTAATAAATAAATGTGGATAATAATAATTTGAACCCTTAATTAAAAGAAATATCAGTTTTTTTTTTTTTTTTTGAAAAGTAAAAGAAAAAAGAAAGAAAGAAGAAAAAATATCAGTTATATATATCTTCCGTCAATATAAAATATCAGTTATATATATCTCCTGTCAATATTTGATTTTTTTTTTTTTTTTTTTTTTTTGAGTACCCGTCAATATATGAACTGCATCAAATAAATATATTTATTATTATTTTAATTATTTTAATTTACTTTTTCTTATTTATTTCAGGATTAAATATATATA
>JBBMKA010006582.1:0-10126 GCA_037833695.1 Sechiopsis laciniata | reverse complement strand
AGAAGAAGTTTTCTGAGTACAGTTATTTCGCTCCAGAGCTCATAGCCACAGAGGAGCTCAAGATTAAGAAGTTTGTTAGTGGGTTGAGAAGGGAGGTTGCTCAGGATGTATGAGCACTCGCTCCTGAGACTTATGTTAGAGCTGTGGTGTTGGCCTCCATTTATAATTCAAAGACCCACCAATGCAAGCCCTAGACGCACCAGCCCAGTCTGTTCAGCATTATTCTGGTCAAAAGAGGAAGTTTGAGCCTTCTAGTAGTTCTCGTTCAGGTAGACAGCAGAATCGTCGTCAGGGCCAGTCTCGAGGTCGGGATCAGCGACGACCCCAGCACTGTCAGCAGGACCGCCAGCAGGGCGCAGTCAAGCAGCCGCCTCAATGTAACAGGTGTGGCAAACCTCACTTTAGAGTTTGTGGAGCTTCGCCTCGAGCTTGTTACAGATGTGGCAAGGAAGGGCACTTGGCCAGATTTTGTCCTCAGGACGGAGCAGTTGTCAGGCCAGCCCAGCAGCAGGGTCGAGTTTTTGCTGCGACTCGTCAGAAGGCAGAGAGGACTGACGCTGCAGTTGCACGTACTCTGCTTATTTTAGATCACTATGCATTTGTATTGTTTGATTTGGGCTCGACCCACTCGTTTGCATATTATTCCTTTGTTAGACAAGCTTGTTTGGAACTCGAACCTTTAGAGTTCGAGCTGTGTGTTGTAACTCCGATGGGAGTAAGTATGTTAGCCAGTGACAAAGTTAAGAGTGGTCGGATACAGATATTCGAAGAGCTGTTGGTAGCTACCCTCATAGTTTTACCTCTGAGTGGTTTTGACGTTATCCTTGGCTTGGATTGGTTAGCTGAGAACCATGCGCTGATAGATTACTGCCAGAAAAAAGTCGTGTTTAGACCGCCCAAGAAACAGAGCTTCAAGTTTTGCGGTGTCTAGAGTAGAGTGTGTCCGCCGACGATTTCAGCAGTGAAAGCCCGTCGTTTGATAGCTCGAGGAGCTTGGGGCTATTTAGCAAGGTTATCAAGTGAAGGCAGTGCTTCGTTGTCTGTTGATCAGGTATCAGTGGTGCAGGAGTTCACAAATGTTTTCCCCGAGGAGTTATCGGGTTTACCCCCGTAGAGAGAGGTGGACTTTACCATTGAGCTTGAGCTAGGGACTCCCTATCTCCAAAGCTCCGTACCAAATGGCGCTAGCTGAGTTGCGAGAACTCAAGGTACAGTTGCAAGAGATACTTGACCGAAGATTCATCCGCCCGAGTGTGTCCCTGTGGAGAGCACCTGTTTTGTTTGTAAAGAAAAATGATGGATCGATGCGCCTGTGTATAGATTACCGAGAGTTCAATAAGGTCACAGTGAATAGCAAGTATCCTTTGCCGCACATAGACGACTTGTTTGATCAGCTTCAAGGAGCTTCAGTATTTTCCAAGATTGAATTGAGGTCTGGGTACCATCAGTTGAGGATCCGAGATGCAGATATCCCGAAGACAGCATTCAGATCGAGGTACGATCATTATGAGTCTGTGGTCATGTAGTTCGGACTGACCAATGCCCAAGCAGCGTTTATGGACATGATGGACAGGTGTTCAAGGCATTCTTGGATAGCTTTATCATTGTGTTCATAGACGACATATTGATTTATTCGAAGACGAGAGAGGACCATGCTACGCACCTAAGATAAGTGTTGACAGCTTTGAGAGAAAACCAGTTGTACGCTAAGTTCTCTAAGTGTGAATTCTGGTTAGAGCAAGTGGCTTTCCTTGGACATGTTGTTTCCAAAGATGAGATTGCAGTAGACCCCACTAAGATCGAGGCAGTGAGTTCGTGGGCTAGACCGACCACGGTCGTAGAGATCTGCAGCTTTCTTGCTTTAGCAGGCTATTACCGGAGATTCGTCAAGGACTTTTCTGTTAAAGCAACACCTCTGACCAGATTGACTAGGAAGGGTTTTGACTTTATTTGGGATGCCAGTTGCGAAGAAAGTTTTATCTGTCTGAAGCACAGTTTGACGTCCGCCCCAGTGTTGTAGGTTTTCGAGGGAACAGGTGGTTTCGTAGTGTATAGCGATGCTTCCAAGTTTGGTTTGGGCTGTGTTCTAATGCAGCATGGGAAGGTGATTGTCTATGCTTCCCGACAGTTAAAGCCTTACGAGAAGAACTATCCGACTCATGACATGGAGTTGGCAGCTGTAGTTTTTGCTTTAAAGATTTGGAGGCACTACTTATATGGTGAGAAGATTCAGATGTTTACAGATCACCAGAGCCTTAAGTACTTCTTCACTCAGAATGAGCTAAATATGAGACAGAGGAGGTGGCTCGAGTTGGTTAAAGACTACGATTGTGAGATTTTGTACCACCCGAGAAAGGAAAATGTTGTGGCCGATGCCTTGAGTAGGAAGACGTCGCACTCTGCAGCTTTGTTGAATTCCTAGATTCAATTGCAGAAAGAGTTCGAGCGAGCCAGTATTATAGTGTTGTTGGAAGAGGTTACAGCCAGGGTAGCCTAGTTGACAGTTCAGCCGTCGATAAATGAGAGAATCTTTGATGGCCAGCTGAGTGATCCCAAGTTGAGTAAGTTGATTGAGAGAGTTCGAGAGGATGGAGATTTCGACTTTGTTGTAGCACCAGACGGAGGTTTGAAGTATAGGGGTCAGTTGTGTGTTCTAGCTGATGCTGGGTTGCGAGCCAAGTTGCTTAATGAGGCTCATAGCTCCCCATTTTCTTGGCACCCGAGAGGTACCAAGATGTATCAGAATCTCAAGCAGACATTCTGGTGGATGGGAATGAAGTGTGACATTGCAGAGTCTCACTTGTCAGTAAGTGAAGGCTCCAAGACAAAAACCAGCAAGCTTGTTGCAACCGTTAAGTGTGCCCAGTGGAAGTGAGAAGAGATTTTGATGGATTTTATTTCTGAGTTACCGAAGATGCCGAGAGGGTTTACTTAGATCTGGGTTGTGGTGGATAGGCTGACTAAGAGTGCACACTTCATCCCCGGTAGAGTAAACTATATCGTGGAGCAATGGGCACAGCTATTTTTAGAGCAGATCGTTCGGTACCATGGAGTGCTGGTGAGGATTGTTTCAGACCGTGACTCTCGGTTCACTTCCCGCTTCTAGAGAGCGCTCTAGAAGAGTTTGGGAACCAAGTGCAGCTTCAGTACTGCCTTTCACCCTTAGACGAATGGTCAGACAGAGAGGGTGAACCAGATTCTCGAGGATATGTTGCGAGCCTGTGTTTTGAACTTTCCAGGCAGTTGGGATCAGTACTTGTATCTGATGGAGTTTGCCTACAATAACAGCTTTCAGTCGACGATTCAGATGGCTCCATTTGAGGCTCTGTATGGTAAACGGTGCAGATCTCTAGTGTTCTGGGAAGAAGTTGGTGACAAACAGGTTTTGGGGCCCGAGCTGTTACAGATGACTAACGATGTAGTGCAGAAGATTAGGGCTCGTATGTTAACGGCACAGAGTAGGCAGAAGAGTTACGTAAATGTTCGGCATAGAGATTTAGAGTTTGAGGTTGGTCAACATGTGTTTCTGAAAGTAGCACCGATGCGTGGAGTATTGAGGTTTGGTAAGCGGGGCAAGTTGAGCTCCAGGTTTGTAGGGCCTTTTGAGATCCTCGAGCGGATCGATCCAGTGGCCTACTGTTTGGCCTTGCCTCCGTCTTTGGTTGTAGTGCACAGTGTCTTTCACGTTTTTATGTTAAGACAGTATGTGGCAGATCCTTCGCATGTGGTTGACTTTGAGCCGTTAAAGCTGAACGAGGATTTGAGTTTCGAAGAAAAACAAGTGCAGATTCTAGCTCAGGATTGTAAGATGTTGCGTAACCGAGAGATTAGTTTGGTTAAGGTCCAGTGGGGAAATCAGAGGGCAGAGGAAGTGACTTGGGAGTTGGAGGATGAGACGAGGACTCATTATCCGGAGCTGTTCCAGTTTTAGGACTTTCGAGAACGAAAGTCTTAAAAGGAGGGAATATTTTAACGGCCTAGTTTTCCCTTCTGGTTCCCCAAGTATGTTCTGTTGTATTTTCAGTTGTTCGGTTGGGCCGTTAGGGCAGTTTGGACCTCTAGGGGCATTTTGGTAATTTTTGCCTTCAGGGGTAGTCTCATAAATTAACCAGGGTTTCAAGGCCGTTCTGTTAATTGCTAAGTTTGGGTTGTACTTCGGTTTCAGGTTTCCAGGGCTAGTGTTGTTGTTGGAGGAGTTTGGAGCTTTTGTTGTTTATTTGAGAAAAAGAAAGAAAAAAGTGTCATCGCCAGGACTCGAAGTCGGAACCTAGGAAGACACGTGTCGCGAATTCATTAACTCTCTTGTTTTTGCTGAGACCTAAATGCCTAGCCGCAATTCCTTTTCACCATTTCACGTTTTCTCTCCTCGTTCCCTATCTTCTTCTCCCTTTTACCGAGAAGACCTTCTCTCAGCTTCCATCGCTGATCGGCTGGCATCTTAGCCAAGATCCGAGATTGCAGTTCTTTTACTGATCGCCAAGCCTCATTGCCAGCTACTCTTCATCGCCGAGCAGTCCCTCGCGTCGCTCTCCTTTGCAAGCTATGCGATACCTAGCGCTATCGCACGCTCGTTCCTCGCCTCACCTTCGCACACTTCTGGATTGCAAATGATCTCCTTCGCCTTTCAGCTCACGTTCGCCCGCAAGCCCAGAGCTTCGCCTCGCAGCAGCTTCGCTAGTTCAGCCGCGCGTTTACCTTCGCTGTTCTCCCCAGCGACGTCTCGTTTACGTCTCAGCGAGCAGCCGCACCTTGCTTAGCTTTCGCGCATCGCCAAAATCGAGCCTCCTCACTCAGCGCTCGCATCCTGCCACGATCGCGCCCGCTACCCGCGCACGTGGATTGCCCCACAGCTTCACCGAGAACCCTTCACCGAGAGTCCTTGCCGAGGCTACCTTGCTGAGCTTGTCCTTCGCCGAAAGCCTTACTGACCGAGCTACCTTGTGCTCGGTTTAGGTTAAACTCTTCCCCGAGCCTTGCATGTTTAGTTGCCTGGTTCCTTTAGCTGTTAGTTGTTAATTATCTGTTTGTAATTTATTTGCTAGGTTGTTGGTCTGTAGCTCAATGAGCATTTTCTGCTTGTTGTGTATTTCTGTTTATTTCCAGGTAAGGATTCCTTGTCGGGGTTGTGTAGACCCTGTGGGACTTCTCTTATTGCATTCCTGTTTACTGTTTACTGTTACTTGCATGTTAGTGGATAGGAATTTCTATGTTGATCCGTTCTGCTAGCATGCTTGACTTCTATTTTCACATGTTAGTGCCATGCTAGGTTTAGCATGCTTGATTTCCTATTTAAAGCTCGTAGTACCATGCTAGGGTTATTTGTTGTGAAGCATGTTTGTTTGTTAAAAAATAGAGTTGTGTAATCTTAGATAGAACTGTTAGGTTGTGATCATCTAGAGGCTGAAAGTGGACCCACGTACGTGTCCCCACCGGTCGGGCTGTGAGGATAGATTCTTTACCCCCAGCAGTCGGGTGTGGAGTAGCTACCACACTGGCATAAGCCTAGTCTGTAGCCTGCTAGAGTGGAATCCTGCCAACGATGTAAGCCTGCCTTGGTCAGTTCTTAGCTTCAGGCGTCGGTGATATTCAGGTTGCTACAGTCGAGTGCCGAGGGTCTCGCACTACTATAGATCAGTGACACTGCTTTCTAGTCTTTAGGCATGCGTACCTGGACTGGCGTAGTATGTCCCTAGGCCCCCACATTTACTCAGTTTGCAGCAGCATGCGGTGCGCGCGCACACGCGTTGGGCACCGGGCGGAGAGCTCCCTCGGGCTAATGTTCTTGAGTACACCCTTTCCTTTCTGAGTCTAGAGCCGAACTTCGGGTACTCTCTCGGATGTCCCAAGATCAGTTTAGAGAGCTAGTCAGGACCAGCTGTTGAGCGGTCACTTGGCCGAGGGTATGAGACCTTCAAGGATATCTGTTTTGGGATCAGCTTTTGAGTTGATCATTTGGCCGAGGGTAAGAGACCTTCGAGGATATCTGTTGGGATCAGTGACTCAGGAATTGTGTTGACAACTCATTTCCAGGATTCTGTACTGGTAACTGTTTGCTTGTTTACTTGGATGCTAGATGATGCGTTGTTTAGTACTGTACCCCGTTTGGAGATTCTTACTGAGTGTCTTTGTACTCACCCTTATTTTCTGTGGTTTTTCCACCAGGTAACTTGGGACAGCGCCAAGACGGCTAGAGGAGGAGCTGAAAGATCATGGGAGCTGTCGGCACTCTGTTTATGTTCATGTTTATGTTTATTGATTTAATTCAGCATGTAGTCAGACACGGAGTCCGTAGGATTTGCATATGGAACCTAATGGAATGATTTGAATGTTTTGTGTTTTGTTTATTTCAAATTATACTCTGGCCAGGGTTGTTTTAATGTTGAAACAGGAAGTATTTTTAAATGTTTATAAACAGGTTCCTTGGAATTTCAAATGGATGTTTTATGCAAACTTTATTGCTTTATGATTTCTATTGTCTTTTATGCATGCATACTGAGTAAGGACCAAGTTTAGGACCATTTTCAAGTCGGGTCCTTACAGTATTGTTGTTAGATATGGATATAGCCTGATGTTGAATTGTTGATTTCTGAATCGTTGGTTTCTGAATTGTTGGTTTCTGAATTGTTAGTTTTAGATTGTAGGTTCTAGATTGTTGTTGGTATGTAGGTGATATACGTGTCTGTTGGGTTTTCCTTCTGTATGCCTTGCACTTCGGGATTATGGGATCTCGAGGTGCCACCTTATATCTTGTTTTAAATGTTAATTTTATTCTGTGTGTTGTGCTTTGGGATTATGGGGTCCCGAAGTGCTACTTTCTATATTAATTTATAAACCATGTTCTTGTAAGCACGTCGGGATTATGGGGTCCTAGTGTGTCAATTCTTTTACATGCACGTTTTGTTGTTCCTTGTTTCGGTACGTTCATTGTGATGACATGTTTTGGTTGATAGCTAGTCATGATCATGTGAGATAGTATCTTGTTAGGATGCCTGTTGAGTTTCTTTTAAGCATGTTTGGTTATCTGTTAAGACTAGGCTATTAAATCCTTCTGTTATGGAACTGTTTAGTTGTCATCATATAGAGGCTGTAGAGAACACAACGTACGTTGTTCTCATTAGATCGGTGTCATAGAGGCGGCCTAAAACTTCACGGAGATTGGTCCCCACTTTAATTTTGAAAAAAAAGGGTGAAAAGATGGAAATAGCCGGCGGGAAAATGACACCCATCGTGGTCCTGGCGCCGAAAACCAGAAGAATCCGGCGGTGGACGGAGAAAAAGACGCGAACACGATGATGGATCAAGAGGTAGATTCGCCAATTTGAAGCAATTACACTCGGGGACCATGCGAGCAGTTTGTTGATGGGAAAAGATCGAAGGTGGCGACGGCGAGTGAGGAAGAAGCCGATGAAGATGAAATGAAGGCAGAGAGAAGAAATTTGGATCTAGATTTGAACTTAGTTCGACGGAAACAGAGTATTAGCCGGAATCTTAATCTGAAGCCGTTGTTTATATATATATTCCAATTCTCGTCGGAAGTAGATATTTCTGGTATAGATCGAAGTTTGGCTTAGCCGGAGAAATGGGAATATAAGGAATGAAGAACGAAAATGGAAATGGAAATGGATGGAGAAATAAATTAAATTTGAACTCTTGTTCATTTAACTGAAAAATCAAAGAAAGAAAAATGGGGAAGGATCCTCTGTATACAGAGAAAAGAGGGCAATTTGAAAAAGAGAAATAGGGCAATTTGAAAAAGTAGAGTTGATTTGAAAACCTATTGCAAAATTAAGGTAGTTTTCAAACTATTTAAAAAAATAATGTAATTTTTTTTTATCATTTATGCATAAAAGTGAAATTTAAGATTGACAATAAAAAAAATTATGGAAAGTTGTAATTGCACTTGGCCGATTCCATATGATTTGACTTTTTTTTTTATAGTTATTATTTATAATTCTAAATGATTTATTTATTTATTTATTTTCCATAATTAATTTATATCTATACCTCTATATATACAATATCTAATCTCTCCCATATCCACCATTATTCATTTGTTTTTCCAAATTTCTTCTTTGTGGACAACAACACTTTTTTTTCCAAATTTTATTTTCCACCAACTTAATCAAAATTGAATTATTTTATTAAGGTAGGTTAATTAATATGATATTTTGCAAACCTTATTTATAAGTATTTATAATAATAGTTTGCATTGTTTTATAGGGATTTATTATGTTTCATTCTATATTCGTAAAATGAATTTATGTCGGGCATGATGTTTTAGAGGACAAAATAAAAGTTTAAATGAAGTTAACAAAAGCAATTATACGAGTAATTATACAAACTTAATAATAGAAAATTGGAAGAAAAAAAAATACATAAGTACATAAATTTACATGATAACTAATCCTTCATTGTGTCTTTGAGTGCTAGCATGACGGCACCTTTGACGGTTATGTCCTTCAATTTCACATATTCCACAATTTTGTTTCACAATGGGCTCCCTCTAATCCATTTCATTTCGAACGCGAGTTGTACATGGACGGCCTTTTTTCCTCTTCATCGTAGGATTTGGATGAATTGTGGCACATTGTATTTTTGGCCAACTGCTTTTGTTGGGAATTCCTTCAAATCCGGGTGCATAATATTGCAGGTATGTTGACAGGTGATAATAATGTTGTAAGAGATCCTAGTAATCTCTATGCAATTTCTTACATGCAACAATAGCATGAGAACATGGAATCCTAAAATTCTGCCACTTGTTGTAAGTACAAGTTTTTTGATTTAGTTTCACTCGATGGACAAACCAGCCTTTAAAAGTTCTCTAGCACACGTAGTTACTTCTTCTTCGTGTCGTAGTGTACTATCCATGTAAATTTTAGACACATACAACTCTATCGTAGATGGAGAGGGGGAGCAAGAGCAATCATAAAATTGAATTCCACATCACTTCTTGTTGTGATATGGGAGTATATAATATTCCCATTAGCTCAAATATTTTCGTGTCTATAAATTAATTCTAATCTTTCATTTCTTTGGATTCCCAGCCCTTGACATAACCCATACATGAATGATTCTAGTCTAATATTACGTGTAACACTTCATTGTCTACATGATGACACATCATATTGGATACTGTTTGGTCCATTGACTATGTTTCCATTCATATAAATACTAAATCCAATTTCCATATTTGTTGAATAGTTTGATTTGATAATGAAAAAAAAAAAAAAAATTAGAACTTGATATTTAAGTTTAAAAAATTAAAATAAAAAATAATAATCTAATCATATTTTCTAAAAAAAAAAAAGAGAGAGATTAAACAGAATACATGTTAAAAAAAATTGATTTATAAATAAAGAACAATTTAATAATAAAAAAGAATAATAACTATTACAAAAGTATGAAAAAATGAAAAACTTCAACAACTAACTTCTTTGTAAATATATTTATCAGTAGTTTATAAACATTAAAATTATGTGAGATTTTAATTTATAGGGCCGTTGGCAAGATTAAGCTGAATTCAGAAAAATATTACAACAATAGTTATATTTTGAAAATTTTGCAAAACTAAATCATCCGCATTTAAATAGATTTTTTTATATAGACAAAAGACATAAATACCGTCCCAGCTTAAATTAACATTTTAAAACAAATCTTTCGAGGATTTTTTCAACTTTCCTATAAAATATCTCATCTAAAATTACCTCCTAAAAAATCTTTCCAAATAGTAGGGTTTAAATTTTTTTATTTATTTTTTATTTTTTATTTTTTATTTCATACATGGTTTTCATTTATTTTTTTTGTAGGTAGTTGTTTTGATTTTGTCCAAATACTTAAAAACTTTAATAATGTATTAATAAATAGATGCGAGTTTCAAATAAATAAGAATTCATGCATTCTTGTTATTTTTGTAGTATTGATAAGTTTATGCATAAATACTATATTTTTTTTTTGGAGTATAATAAATATAGTATTCATGCATTCTTGTATGAGATGAACTATAATTATGCATAAATACTATATTTAATTATTCAATTATATGAGATGACCTTTCTTTTTTAAAACTAAAAATGATTATTAAAAATGAATTTATTTAATTATTCAATTACATTGAGAATAAATGTGT
>JBBMKA010006580.1:0-10130 GCA_037833695.1 Sechiopsis laciniata | reverse complement strand
CCCTAACTTACTCCCCAAGTAATTGCTAACATACCCCTATATTATTCCTTAATAATGCTAAGGCCCAAAACGTATCAGATTCATCCTTCTTCAATAAGCTACAATGATCTGTGTGTTTGTGATCTTAAAAATGTAATACAAATGATCTCATTAAGAGTGCTTCTTTTGCTTGCATTTATCCTCAATGGTGCGTCTATTTTTCAGGAACAAATGAGGTTATAGAGAACTTGTTCAATCGGACTAACATGAGCACATCGACCTACTTGCTTGATTTGTTTATGAAAATTTCTTAGACCAAAGGAGTGAAAATAATGTTTGTGCATTGGAGGTATTAGTCAATAGTAGAAAGTATTTCTTGAGAGGAACATATATTTTAATACAAGATTATAGATTTTTGTAAATATTGGACTAATTTTATCTCAATCCCTACATTGCTGCCTTGCGACTCTGCAATTGATTGACATTTCTGTTTCAGTCTCTAAATGACATTCCTTCTTATAAATTGAAATTTTTAGGGTTTGTCTTAAAATCTACTTTTAGTTTCTAGATGTTTCTGGTGCTGGAATACTTGTGTATCCATCTCATTGTTTACCTCTTTTCTTTGTAATTCAGAGCTTCCTATTTTAGAGTTAAAAACAAGTTTCGGCTTAGTGGACAAATAAAAGAAATCCAGGAGATGGCTCTTTATTTTCACTTTTTGCATGAAATATATTCTAATTGTTTTTCTTATGCTTACAAATGACTAGCTACGGTAATGGACAGGTGATGTATGATGCTACTGGTGTTAGACTCCATGCCGGTCGCCAAGCTGAAGTATGGCTGTTAATTCATATGATGCACTTTTATTTGTCACGATCTTTTGAATTATTGTTATATTTCATAATTTTCAAGTCAGGATGTCCTCTACAAAGTACTATTTCCATTCTTATCCAAAAAAAAAAATACTAAGTACTATATCCAAATGATTTCGTTCATTCTTTTGTTTATTGTTTCTGTTTTCTGTTTTTTCCGTTCCATGCTGTTCAGCCCAGGGCCTTATAGGGCTCGTTTGATAACGTTCTTTCCATCTTCTGTTTCTCGTTTCTGTTTTTTATTTTGTGAGAAATAGACTTGCTTGATAACTGTTCCCGTTTTTTGTTCCCATAAATAAAAGAAACGTTTCTCAAATTAGGTGGAAAAATGAGAAACTACTAAAACTTGTTTCTACTGTTCCATTCTCTCTTTTTTTTTTTTTTTTTTCCTGAAATCTGCAACTGTTTGTTTTAACCAACGTGTTTCTCAATGTTAAAATGTGTGGCTGTGGCTTGATGGGCTTGTTGTAAGTCTATTTTTTAATTTATTCCATGATGCACGGTTCGAATCCTACTTTGGACCAACTACACATTCGGGAGACGAACTCGTATACGGGGATACACCATCAGATCTGCCCGGAGAAGCAATGGGAAGAAGTCTCATTCCAAGTAAGCACCAAGTGATGGTGTGTGTGGAGAAGACATGTAACTCATCACTAAATAGCTCGAAGATTGAAAAGGGTGGGTCACCCAAGCATTGGAAGAAGCTTTGCCCTGCTCGATTCAAACTCCAAAAAGAGGATGCAGAAGAAGAAACTCGTTGTCGAATTAAAGAGTTTCTGTGCAACAACTCACACAGATCTTCTACACGCCAGAAAAGCGATCAACATCAGCCAACACCAATAGAGAGGAGAGGCTATGTAGAAGCTTCACTATCAAACTATAAACCGCTCGCCAACGCCAAGGGATGTTAGACCATAGCAGTTTGTCACGTGGCTTTCACTGCACGCAATGGCATTCGACAACCAACCAATATTAGTGGCTAAGCAGAATTTCTAGATCTGTGTCGATGGAGCCAAGTGGACCAGATTGAACTTAGCTCGAAAGTTCTGTCGAGGATGGAGGAGGAAAGGAGGGTGTCGTCGTTGTTGGGATAATTTTTCGGAGATCCTGATGAGGAGCGGTGCTTGAGTAGGATAGTGGAAATTTAGGGTTTTTTAGAGTGTTTAGAGACAATGTTTCAAAAAGCACACCTCATGCTACAAAAAGCTCTAGGCTCAATGTTGACGTCTCGCCTTGGAAAGGTGAGGCACGAATAGAAAGACCTGCAAAAGGTGCGACCTTTCATTATGCCCCCAGGCGCAGAAGTTGCGAGCATTGAGTGCTCTCTTATTTTTTTAAAATTGAAGTAAAACGATGATGTTTTACTTGTTTTTCTCTATTTATTTTTACAATTTCAAATTTAATCAACAATTACTTGCAGGTTTCATAAAAAAAAACATTAAAATCTAATTGCCAATCTACTCTCTAGTTATTGCCAATGAAGGAGTGGAGGGAGATGAATATGTATTTAGTGACCATAAGTTTGATCTTTAGGATATTTGGATTTTTATTTGGGATTAATATTTTAATGGTTCATGTGTTATAGATTGACTATGAGATCAATTCTTTATTAAAAGAGATTAATATATATATATATATACTGTTTTTTCTATGTATGGTGTGCCTTGGAAAATAAACACGTGTTTTGTGCGTCCTTCACCTCAGGGTACAGAGTGACGTTACGTCTTTGTGCGCCTTGTGCCTTAAAAAACACTGTTTAGGGAGAGAGAGAGAGTTTAGAGAGGGAAAGGATATCACTGAGAAATTCATGTTGGCTTATATCTTAAATTTTCTAACTTCATTTAGCATGTTGCATATGTTTCAGCTATTAAATCAGATTGTTTGTGAACTTCCTCCCGAGCATCCTGTTTCAAGTGTTAGACCTTTACGAGATTCGCTTGGCCATACCCCGCTTCAGGTTTTTTCATTAAATCCCTTCTATTTAAGTTGTCGTAGTTGATTCTTTTTAGTATTTACGACATTTTCTGGTTGAGTTTGATCTCATGTTTTAAACTGTATTCATCCAACATGTTTGGTTACTGTAGCCTGTTTTTCGGGTGCCACTCGAGATGCCTTCAACTTCATCTAATGCTAAAAAATTTCCATCTTTTTTGCATTCTATATGTCTGAGTTCTAGTGAGATATTATCCGAATTTTGTAGTCATTGTATAGGCCCATTGAGTATCTTTAATATCTAAGACATTGGTACGCCTCGGCTGCAGGTGCTTGCTGGTGCAGTGTTGGGATGTTTAGTTGCATACCTCATGAGGGGTTCAGATTAGCCGTATAGTTCACAGACTTATCTTGAAATTTGTGGCTTTATCTATTCAGTTGAGTGAGGTACACAGGAATGTAGATGTACACCTTTCACCTCTTTGTTCAAATCTGTAGCATTCTTATTGTTTGTCAAAAGAAAAAAAAAGAGAGAATATATATTTATACATAATGAATGTGTAATATTGTTATTTTTAATTTGAAGTTGTGTTATTTTTATCTCTGAGTATATGTTTTCTTTATTTAAGAGGGTTAGATGTTGAAGGTTCTAAAAGGCAGCCTCGGTGGGAGGCAAGAATTAAGACGGTAGCATTCTTCAGTTGTATTTTTCTTTATCCTGCAGGAGTTTTTACCTTTGTAATTTCCTTTATATTCGATAGCTTCTCTCTGATGTGAGAGCAAGAATTAATACTTCGTTATGAGTAATATTACGGTTTTCTTACCACCATGTATTATTCATTTGTTGTTTTGCGTTTTTTTTAAAAAATTTTTCCGAGAAGAAAAGCTCCGAGTCCTCTGTGCATCAAACAACATCGATTTTCCAAGGCCCAAATGCCTTGTATATGTATTTCTTCTGTTTTAGTATATCTTTTTTTGTTGTTGTGAGACCTGTACCCTCTACTTTAGTTGCATTGTTTTGTTTTGTTTTTTTTTCTTTTCATGAGTTTTGCACCATGTTCTCCTATATATTCGACAGCTTCTTTCTGATCTTAGGAGCAATAATTGATATTTCATTATAAGTAATATTACGTAGGCCTTCTCTTCAAAAGTATTGTACACATTAAATGAATGATTTTTATGAAGAATAATTTCTCTTTTTTGTTTTACCAATTGGAATCGTTTATCACATGATCATTGATTAACTTCTTCTAAATAGTTCGTTGTTTTTTATTAATAAAGAAAAGTTGTTGGATTTTCTTAAACTTATAATTATACTAATTAATTATGGCATTTGTCGTAAAAATTTACATGGTTCGAGAGGCAAGTCTGACCAGAAAAGGAATAAAACCAAATAAATGGCGTTTGTTGTTGAAAAAGACAAGGCAAGGCGGCTGTTGGAAGAGTTTGACCTTTTAGAAAAATGATATATTAGCAGCCAATAAATAGACCATCGGCTTGAAGATATTTAATGCGACAAAACTGTGATGGCATGACATCATCGAATCGGCGGCTTTCGCCTAATGAATGGATGAGTTTATGTATTATAAATAAATATCTACTGTTTTATTTTTTTTTGGGCTTTTTAAAAATAGTTAAAGCATGTGAAACAAATTATTGTAGGTTTGAAAAAAAACAAGTAATATGGTTGTTATAAGACACCGAAGCTTCCAGCAGGCTGAGGGTGGGGAAAGGGATTTCCATTATAATTAGTTGTTGATTGGTGAAGCGATGGAAGAATAATGGGGAGACAAGTAGGAGCTGCTGCTTATTCAAATTGCTTGCTCCTTATTGCTTTGCTTTTTTCTGCACTTTTTGCCTCATACCATCTTCTACCATGTACGTACGTTGATATTAACCTTTTGCTTTTTTCTGCACTTTATGTGTATATATATATATATAGAGTTAAATAGTTAAATAGTTATATAGTTACATTAATTTGTGTCTATTTAATTTCTTGGTTGCCCAAATGGATGGCCTGCAGGGAGATGGGATTCTATGCCTAATTGGAGAGATGGTTTCAGCACCACCACAACACTCGGTGTACACGACACACAGCCGCTCGATCAATTTCTCTTCAGAAGACTAGTGACAGGTATATATAATCTGTTAAATACTTTTGTTGATAATAAGGTTTGATTAAATAAAAATAAAATGGTGGTTGTTGCAGGTGAGGATCGCAACCGACTTAAAAAAACAGGATTTTCGTGTCATTCAGATTTGCATTCAAAAGTATGTTTGACGGAAAAGGCAGTAAGAATGAAGAACAACGCGCTAGAAATTTACATATCATCAAACAATGAAGGTGAAGAAAAGTTATCTCCAATATCAATTCATCCATACGCAAGACAAGAGGACAAAATCACACTAAGAGATTATGTGACTCCAGTCCAAATAATCCAAGCAAACAAAAGCAGCGGCGGGCAGCTATTACCCGCTTGTGAATTTGTTCACGACGTTCCAGTCCTCATCTTCTCCACGGGCGGCTTCACCGGAAACCTTTTCCACGAGTTCGATGAGACCATTATTCCTTTGTTCATCACTTGCTTCCACTTCCAAACTCGCCTTCAATTTCTCATTACCGATTACAAACCTTGGTGGGTTCGAAAATACAACCGAATTCTCTCGCGTTTGTCTCGTTACGATGCTATAAATCCAGCTAAAGACCCAAGTGTCCACTGCTTCACTGGAGCTGTCATAGGACTTAAGTTTCACGATATTTTATCCTTAAATTACACCGACATTCCAGGAGGTTATTCCATGTCCGACTTTCGGAGTTTCCTAAGGCTAACATACAATTTACAAGTGAAGAACGTGACAGAATTAACAAGTGGCGGAAAGCCAGTGTTAATGCTCATATCTCGTCAAAAATCAAGGAGGTTTGAGAACGAAGTGCAAATGGTGGACATGATGAAGGAGCTTGGCTTCCAAGTAATCACCACAACGCCTCAAAGAATGTCCAATTTGGACAGATTTTCGTCGGTTGTAAACTCGTGTAGTGTCATGGTTGGGGCACATGGGGCCGGTCTGACCAACGAGCTGTTTTTAGCCGCTGGTGCGGTGGTGGTGCAGGTGGTGCCGTTGGGCCTCGACTGGCCTTCCACGTTTTTATTTGGCAAACCAGCGGCTCACATGGACCTTCACTATTTGGAGTATAAGATGCAGCCTGAGGAGAGTTCTTTATGGGATACGTATGGCCAAAACCACCCTGTTATTACAGATCCTCAATCCATCTTTGCCAAGGGTTACTTTGCTAGTAGAGCCATCTATATTGATGCTCAGAATTTGAACATAAACTTGACCAGGTTTCGAGACACTATGATCAAAGCCAAGAAACTTGTCGGACAAAAGAAGTCGGTGACTTAACACTATGACTAAATTTAAATAAACTTGATTTCAATTGATTTTATGGGGTGAAATATATTATCCGTTCTTTTCTGTTTTGTTACGCCGACGCCCTAAAACTGATCCCCTCATTTTTCAATCCAAATCAATATACCCCCGAAAACTCCAAATTTTTAACTAAATAAATATCTCTTTTTAATACATAAATATCCTCATTTTGACCTAATATTTTAAGTAGTATTCCAATCCCAATTTTTTTAGCTGAGTAGTGTAATTTTATGGGTCAAATATTTATGAGTTTAAGGTAACATGGAGTACCCCTACCACTCCATTAGTGGAGAACAAAAATATGCATCTAGAACGTTGATCTCGAAACCCAAATGGACTAATATACTTTTGAAAACCCCAATTTTTTAAACCAACAAAAAATTTCTTTTTATTACATAAGTCCACTCATTTTGAACGAATATTTTAAATTATCTTTTGCGTGTTACCCATATGATGTCTAGAAATAGGAAATTTTAAAAAATATTATAAACCTACAAAATTCGCCTTTGGCATTCCAACCCCAATTTTTTTAGCTAAGTACTAGAATTTTCTGTGCCAAATATTTATGAGATTTAGATCACATGGAGTACCTCTACACTCCATTAGAATAGAACAAAAAATATGCATTCCGAAAGTTGATCCCGAAACCTTAAAATGATGGACAAATAATACCCCACGAAAACCCCAATTTTTGAACTAAAAAAAAAATCTCTTTTTATTACATAAATCCCTTCATTTCAACATAATATTTAAAATTTTGTTCTGTCGGTCACCCAATCAGTGTCTAGAAGTTAAATATTTTGAAAAAAATTATAAACTTAAAAAATTCGCCTTTGGCATTCCAACCGGGAAATTTTAGCCAAGTACTTGAATTTTCTGGGCCAAATATTTATGCATTTTAGATCACATTAAGTACCCCTACCACTCCATTAGGTGAAAACAAAAAATATGCATCCCGAACGTTGAGCCCGAAACCTAGAATGATGGCTATTATGCCCTGAAACCAGAAATTTCGAACGAAAAAAAAAATCTTTTTATTACTTAAAACACTTATTTTGTCCTACTTTTTAAAATTGTCAACTGCGCGAAACCCATCCAGTGTCTAGAAACAGGACCTTTTAAAAAATATTACAAACATCCAAAGTTCGTCCTCGGCATTTTGCCTCCAATTTTTTTAGCTGAGTAATAGACTTTTCTAAGCCAAATATACATGAGTTTTAGGTCACATGGAGTAGCTCTACCACTCCATTAGGAGAGCACATAAAATTGCTTCCCGAACGTTGATCCCGAACCCCAAAAATAACTATTATGCCCCCAAAACCCAAAATTTCGAACGACAAAAAAATATTTTTATTACTTAAATCCACTCATTTTGACCTACTTTTTAAAATTACCAACTGCGCGAAACCCATCTGGTGTCTAGAAACAAGACCTTTTAACAAATATTACAAATCTCCAAAGTTCATCTTCGGCATTTTGACCCCAATTTTTTTAGCTGGACTTTTCTAAACAAAATATTTATGAGTTTTAGGTCACATGGAGTAGCCCTACCAATCTATCAGGAGAGCATAGAAACATGCTTCCCAAAAGTTGATCCCGAAGCAAAAAAATAATGGACTATTATACCCCCCGAAGACCGTAAATTTTGAACGAAAAAAAAAACTTTTTATTACTTAAATCCTCTCATTTTGACCTACTTTTAAAAATTTCCAATTGCGCGAATCCCATCCGGAGTCTAGAAACATGACATTTTACCTATTATTACAAACCTCTCAAGTTCGTCTTCGGCATTTTGACCCCAATTTTTTTAGCAGAGTACTGGACTTTTATAAGCCAAATATTTATGAGTGGTAGGGCTAATCCATGTGACCTAAAACTATTATACCCCCCAAAGACCCAAAATTATGAATGAAAAAGAATTATTTTCATTACTTTCTACTCATTTTGACCTACTTTTCAAAATTGTCAACTGCGCGAAACCCATATGGTTTCTAGAAATAGGACATTTTTACAAATAATACAAACTTCCAAGTTGGTCTTCGGCATTTTGACCTCAACTTTTCTAAGCCAAATATTTATGAGTTTTAGGTCACATGGAGTAGCCCTACAACTCCATCTTCTCAAACGTTGATCCCGAACCCCAAAAATAATGGACCATTATACCCCCCAAAGACCGTAACTTTTGAACGAAAATAAAAATCTTTTTATTACTTAAATCTACTCATTTTGATCTACTTTTTAAAATTGTCAACTGCGCGAAACCCATCAAGTGGCTAGAAACAGGACATTTTAACAAATATTACAAACCCTAAACCTTAAACCCTAAACCCTAGTACATTTCGCATCAAATTTATATCGAAAGCTGAAACTCGACAGATCGACCATCAACCGACAAACGTGGTGTATAATACATGACGAAAACTACATTTTTCAAGGCCAAACATTTAATTTTTTCAAAACAATATGGCAATCGGTTTTCATATAGAAATAGGTTTATATTCAATAATAATGTAAATTTATTACTAGAATTTCTCTTAAAAGGTGCAAAGAAGTTGGAAAACTAAAAAGTTTCCAATATGGAGGCCCCATTTTTCTGTTTCGACGCCATGAAATCTCTACTCTTTTTGGTTGGCCATAAATAGTATTTATTGTAGAACCGAAAGGCAACACTAGAGGGGGGGGGGTGAATAGGGTTCGCCAACTTTTTAGTTATTTAAAAATAATATTTATGATTTAAATTTCGTTGATCTAAAGTCACCCAACAAGCAATTATAATATGTAAGAATTAAAATCGTAAAAAGTTAAAGTTAAGGAAAGAGAGAAAGACACCGAAGTTTATACTGGTTCAGAAATCCTACTCCACTTCCCAAGTGCTCCTCCTTGGGTATTTTACTAGATGATTCTCTTGCGGGTGAGAATCAAACCTACACGATCCTTTTTTTCCTTGGCTAAAGAGAAACTTCAATCCTTTTATCGAGTTCAGGATTAAACTACTCTAACCCTCTTTTTCTTAGGCTAAAGAGAAACCCAAATCCTTTTCACTGGTTTAGGATTAAACCAATTGCATTTTCTCACAACCCAAGGTGTACCACACACCTTAATATAATTCCCAAATAAAAAATAAAAATAACTCTCACAAAGTACCTCTCGTAGGCAAGATCCGCAAGTTGAGCGATGACAACTTCTTCACAAAATTTGCAATTCGCCGATTCAAGAACGTGTGAAGCAAAAACCAACTTTTTGGTGCTATTTTGAATATGATAGTTGCTGTCTATTTTTTTTTTTTTTATGGAGACTATGGATTTAATAGGGAGAAGATGAAAGGTGTCCATTGGATTTATGGCAAAATGATTGACGGACGAGATTTGATGAAGATATGATGAATGATGGCCATTGGATTCTGGAAAAATGTAGTATATGACTAGGATTGAATGAAGATAAGATGGGAAGCGTTTTGGTTCAAAAGGAAACAATCTCCCCCTTTTTTATGATGACAAACTATACTAGAAAAATGAAATATAAAGTAGTATGTGATGTAAGATATAAACTACATGCATAATCAACACACATAATTAATGATAACATGCTTTCATTTTTTCTTAATATCTTTCCCCCTTTTGGAATCAATAAAAAAGAAATTGTAGAAAAACAAATAATTTAAATATTTCTTTAATGCAAGATCCCCAAATTTCTCACTCTTAAAAATAATTTTAACACTCTCTTCTCATAAGAGACAAAAAGACATTTGATGCATAAAATCTAAGGATATAAATAGAAAACACATTTTCAAATGAATCCTTCTTCTAAAATGAATTTACATTAATGCAATAACTATCCTTAATTAAAAGATATATAATGAGAAGTATACTCAACAATAAATCACTTTATCAATATTAAATTCACATATTAATT
>JBBMKA010006579.1:0-10130 GCA_037833695.1 Sechiopsis laciniata | reverse complement strand
ACGTTCGCCTTTTATAGGGCTCCCGACAAGCTCTGCGAAATCCTGCTCCACGATCACTGCTCTGACGGCGGTTGCGACACTCTGACCTTCTTCTGCTCCATGATCTGTTTTGTCGCGAAGTCAGAGCCGACAAGTACGAACGGCTGTGATTTACTCGTACAGCATCCGATTTCTGCCACGTGCCCCTTTGAATATAACAAATATTCCTTCGCTACTCTTCTACATCATAAAGATTCGTATTTGTGAAAGGAATCTACATGCTGTGGGCTGCTTGCTGAGTAAAGGCTTCGCGTGGGCGAAGTCTTCAGACCGTTTTGCTCCAATAAATTCACTGCAGGAAGACTAGAAAATATCAATTCTTTTTAACACTTGAAAATTTACACACATTGAAGCTCATTTCGCTACAGCGAACCTATACAATGCATCATAATCAGAAAACTAAAGGATATTTCGCTTAAGCACAAGTTTGGTATGATGGAGCGAAATTCAGTATTATAATACTTTATTATAGCAAATTCTAATTAAAAATATAATCTTTTAAGCTAATTTAACTCTCAATTCTTGAGAGTTATCAGTACCAAATTCCAACAAGAGCAAAAAAAAAAAAAAAAAAAAAACATAAATATAGTACCCAATTCCATATTTTTAAAAAAAGCATTTAAATACTAACGTACTCAATAACATTCCCTATTATGATCCTAGCAAAATAATAAGATTCTTCAAATACTAACTAAATCGTGTGTGGACGGACATCCATCTCAAAACCAATTGGTAATGAGAGGCGTAGTTCACCTACCTTTTAAACACTAGGAGATATCCTCACCTTATCAATGTGGGATCTCAACATACCCCCTCAAGATGGTACCTTTTTGGGCTACCAATCTTGAATCGGATCTCAATTTCATTTTTATTGGACCGAATACCCTTGGGGGCTTATGGGCTCAGATACCATATTAGATAGTGTGAACATCCATCTCAAAATCAATTGGCCATGAGAGGAGTAGTTCACCTACCTTTTAAACACCAGGAGATATTCTCACCATCAATGTGGGATTCTCAACACTAAGGTAAAACCTCCCTACAAATACTAAATAAAATATCTAGATCATTAATTAAGCACTTAACATTAGAAAAAATAAATTAATGCCAAAAAACTTACTTAATGCAGCCTCTTGAACAATAAAAAAGAAATAATTCAAAGAGATTTAGGGGTGTTTGTTTACCATATTTAAAGAGAAGTTATATCGAGGAGTTATTTTGAGTAGTTAAAAATTGAAAGTTGTAGTCAAAAACTCATTTGGATGTGGTTTTTGTGTAGAGGAGTTAGAGTTAAAACCTTGTTTGGATGTAAATTTAAAATAAGTAGTTATATTGAGTGGTTAGAAAAGGAATGATTAAAAATGAGTGGTTAAAAATAAGTTATTTTGATTGATTTGAAATGAATGATTATGAGTGGTTACAAATGATTAATTAGTTAAAAATGAATGATTAGAAATGAATTGTTAGAAATGAAAAGTTATTTTTAAAAATAAAAAGGAGGAGTTAGTAAAAACTCATTTAAATGTAGGTTTTCGAAAAGGAGTTAGTAAATCCTCCTTAAATATGGCAAACAAATTGAATATAGAAAAAAGGGTTAGGACAAAAAATAACATAGAAACAGTAGAAAGTAGAAGAAAAGAAAAGAACATAAATAAAATAAATAACAGAAAAGAGTTTGAAATTAAGAAAAAAAAAACCAATTGTTAATCCAAATTATTGCCTAAACCAATCGCACATTATCACAACTTCAAAACAAACTAAAAAGAGAAAAGATATAATATAATATTTGTTACTAACTAATTAGGGAGTGGGTATCCAAAGAAAAACCTTACCGGCAGTGTTTAGACCACCGTCGCTAGTGGAGTTGCTTTAATTCATTGACAAGATAGCACAATCGCCATCGTAGAAACCGTTATCGCCACCGAGGAACTTGCCGAAACTCTTGATTTAGGTGAACGATCTTTGCATTTCACCGCCACGTTGAAATGCTCGGATGCTCATGCACAAAACAAAAGAAGAAAGATTGGTACACGAACATAGTTGAAAGTATTAAACAGAAGAAGAGTTACTAAAGGTTGTCTCAGAGTTTTTTACCTTCCTAGAAAGAAAAGAAATCAAGTAAGTTCTTCTATCCGCATTTGCTTCGGGTTTTTTTCTACTAATCCACTTGTTGGTTGATTCCATGTTCTCAACATCAAAGAAATGAGTTAGTCAGTAGAAGGTATTTTTAAGACTCAAACCAACAAGTATTAAAACAAGAAACAAAAGGAAGATTACCTTTCTTCGAGCATTAGAGCAAGCTAGGCTCCATGAAAGAACTTGTTTGAAATTCTAAAACCTCTAAAGATCAAAGCCAAGGTCCTCTATGTTCTGAAATGAAGGAATCGTTGTTCAGATTAGGGGAGCTCACACTTGAGCTGTCAAAATTGAGCAATACTAGGGTCTCACATTGATAGCCACACATTTAAGATCTCTTTATTACCCACATTTTCCTTCTTTTTTTTATTTGATATCCGTGATAGTCTGGGCCAGCTGCGCGCACCACGACTAATGTTACGGGACATACCGCCATTCTACAACATTTGGATGTCAAAGAAACTCGTAAGAAATTAATTCTTAAGTAGGTGGCCACTATGGATTGAACCATCACGTTAAGCACCCCAAGTCCCTCATTGACCACTTGAACCACTCCATGATGAAAAACATTTTCATAGTAAGGACCCGAGTATTGCTCATCAAAATTATGTACCTCAAGCCCTACACATGTTTGAAACGCTTGTACACCCGTGAGAAAATGAACCATACTTTTGGCCTTTGGGCCTCGACAATAGAGCAATACTTGTAAGAGAAATATTTAGCGGCATTACCAAAATAATGATGCTCATCAATATATAAGCCACATTCTACTTATTTTAAACCCCAAAAAAAGAGACAAAAAAGGAAAAATAGTTTGTGTCCTATATTAGGCCACATATGTAGATATTAATATTTAGGTCATGTCTGAGCATACTTACCCTATTTTCTAGCCACGCATTTTACTTTTTCTTTTGGCTTAAGGACCCAAGTATTGCTCTTGACAATAAGTATATTCAGTTTAGGAGATAACGGTCAATAATAGACATACTTTAACAAATAAGATCAACTCTAAACAAAGAAAATTTATATAAAAAATTATGAAAAAACAAAGAGAAGGTATTTGTGACAAAAATATGGCAAAAATTATGGAAGGGAATGAAAGATTTACTCATAATTACAATTACAATAACTCTTTTGTATCCATTATTTAAGGGTAAAAAAAAAAAAAAGAAAATTAATTTCTAGATAATCAATGTTCTAAAATCACCCTAAAATTTGGAATACAACTATACAAAGGGTAAAATAATTTTTACTTTTTTTTTTAACTATTAAATAAATAAGTTTGAATTTCTTTAAAAATACAACTCTCTTTTCCACTACAATTAGTTTAACCGAGTGAGAGAATGAAAAACTGAAGAAAAAAAAAAAAATTGTTAAGAAGTTGAATATCTACTTAGTCACATACTTTTCAAAACAACTTGAACTAATCCTAAACAGTTCGACTAGATTCAGCTCACATTAAAACAGTTATTTATTTTCATTTTTTTTTTCAGTTAAGGCAGTTGCAAACCATTCAAAAACATATGGACTTGGTTGAAACTAATTGATGCCTATCCAATTCTCAAATTGGCAGTTCAACCAATATCAACAGAATGACAATTCAGTAGTTATTCAAGATCCAGAAGCCTCAACAAGCCTCAACATTAAACTGACTATTATATATAGTTCCTATTGTATTCATAATAGGATTGGAGATAAATGAAAGAGTTTAAAAAGGTGAGACTTTGTGTGGATACTTGTGAGAGGCGTTCGGAGAAATGTGTGTATACTTGTGCTAATGAAAGTGCATCATTGAAAATACTTTGAAGAAGAGAAGTAATAGAAAAGCCTACCTGTTTGAGTCGTTTCTTCCCTTTCTTCTTTCTTTCTAATGTTTTTTTTTATTTATGTCATTCTTTACCTTGTTCCTTTGTATGCATACTCGTGCACAAAACAAAAGAAGAAAGATCAGTAAACGAACATAGTTGAATGTATTAACTAGAAGAGTTTCTAAAATTCTCTCATAATTTTTAAACATTCCAAGAAAGTTCTTCCACCCTCATTTGCTTTTGAATTTTTTCTACTGATCCACTTGTTGGTTGATTCCATGTTCTCAACATCAAAGAAATGAGTTAGTCAATAGAAAGTATTAAGAATCAAACCAGCAGGTACTAAAGGTAGAAACAAAAGGAAGATTACCTTTCTTTGATCATGAGAGCAAGCGACACTCCATGAAAGAACTTGTCTGAAATTCTAGAATCACTAAAGATCAAAACCATAGCAAAGCAACGAAAAGAGGCCCTCAAAGTTGCAAAATGAAAGGATTGTTTTTCAGATTAGGGTTTTGTTTATCTCACACTTTGACCTGTAAAAATTTTGTCCCTCAAGCTCTACACGTGAGCCATACTGTATATTTAGTATTATAAAAATAAAATAGAAACGGTAAAACCTCACTACAAATACTAATCAACAAAAAGAGAACTCCATGTCATCATCAATGCTCGTGTTGGTTGATATAATTAAATTTACCCCAACCTATCAACTTAAGCTTTTGGGTTGATTGATAGTTTAACATAATTCAACATGGTATCAAAGCAGGAAGTCCTAATTTCGAACTCCTGCCAAGTCATTTCATCCCTAATTAAAATTCAATTCCACTTGTACCCCGTTTGATAACCATTTTATTTTTAATTTTTGGTATTTGAAATTTAAGCTTGTCACAACTACCTTACAATATGTTTTTCTTCTATGTCTATACCTCATATATATTAGTAAAAACAAAATAAAAATTTAGAAACAAAAAAGTAGCTTCCAAAAGCTTGTTTTTGTTTTTGAAATTTGGTTAGCATTCACCTACTTTCTTAAGGAAAGAAGGATACATTATAGCAAAGATGGAGCACATTGTAAAAAATTTGAGTAAAAATAAGCTTAAATTTCAAAAACCAAAAATAAAAAACAAAATAGTTATCAAGCGGGGCGTAAGAAACCAAAACATGCCAAATTTAATGAGAAATTCAACACCCACATAATCATAACCGAAAAGGAAAAAAAAAACCCTAAAATCAAAATCCAGCAAAAAGAAGTATACTAAACACTCCATTTACCAACCACAAAATCAGTCTGAACCGAAAGGTCCCAAAATTGACACCAACAGTCAAGATGAGGCAAAATCATCACCAACTCTTCAAACACAAAGAACGGCAGCCAGATTACAAAAAAAAAAAAAGGGAAATAAAGGAAGAAAAAACCTTGAGAATCTGAACGGCGACCGGTTTGGAAGCTCTGAATTGGTTTCAGTTGTTTCACGAGGAGGCATCGCCCATAGAAATTATAGATTAAAGAGAGAGAATCGGAGAAGGGGAAGTTGATCGGAGGAGTAGGAATGATAAAATTGAGACTGGAACTCGCCGGAACTCTTAATCTTTGCATTTCACCGCCAGAAACAAAGCATGTAACCGATGTGATGAATTGAATCCCCTATTTAATGTGAATAGAAAACTATTGACAATCAATTTTCTAGTAACACTCTAAAATTATGGATTAAAAAAGAAAATAGTTTCACATTTTAAAATGTAAATCTGGACAAGTCATGCTATTTTGACTAAAATAGTCCAACTGTCTTTCCACCGAATGCTTTAATTGGATGCAACTTATAAATCTGCAATAAATTAAACATAGTACCAAATTCCAACAAGAGCAACAAAAAAAAACCCATAACTATAGTACCCAATTACATATTCTAAAAGAAAGCATTTAAATACTAATATGTACCCGATAACATTCCCTATCATGATTCCAGCAAAACAATACAATTCTTTAAATACTAACTAAATAGTCTATATTAGGTAAATCCTCACTACAAATATTGAATAAAATATCTAGATCATTAATTAAGCACCATAATAAAAAAAAATTAATGCCAAAAAAACTTAATGCAGTCTGTTGAACAATAAAAAAGAAATTGATTCAGACAGATTTAGAGTTTCTAAAATTAAATATAGAAAAAAGACAGAAAATAACATAGAAACAGTAGAAAGTAGAAGGAAAGAAAAGGAAATAAATAAAACTCTTTACGAAAAATAAAACGAATAACAGAGAAGAGTTTGTTTTAAATTAGGGAAAAAAACCAACCGTTAATCCAAATTATTGCCATTCGCACATTAAAAATCAAAACAAACTAAAAAAAGGGAAGATATTATATAATATTTGTTACTAACTAATTAGAGAGTGGATATGCGAAGAAAAACCTTACTGGTAGTGTTTAGGCTACCGTCGGCGGTGGAGTTTCTTTAATTCATTTACTAGATAGCACAATTGCTATCGTAGAAACCGTTCTCGCAGCCACGGAACTGTCAAAACTCTTGATTATAGTGAACGATCTTTGCATTTCACCGCCAACGTTGAAATGCTTGGATACTCATGCACAAAACAAAAGAAAAAAAAATTAGTAAATAAACATAGTTGAAAGTATTAAACAGAAGAGTTACTAAAAGTTGTCTTACAGTTTTTTACCTTCCTTTAAAGAAAAGAAATCAAGTAAGTTCTTCCATCCTCATTTGCTTCTAGTTTTTTCTACTAATCCACTTGTTGGTTGATTCCACGTTCTCAACATCAAAGAAATGAGTTATAGTCACTAGATGGTATTTTTAAGACTCAAACCAACAAGTTTATTAAAAGAAGAAACAAAAGGAAGATTACCTTTCTTCAAGCATAAGAGCAAGCGAAACTCCATAAAAGAACTTGTCTGAAGTTTTAGAACCTCTAAAGATAAAAACACTAGCAGGAAACAGACATGGTCATACGACCTCTCTAAAATTTCTCTCTCTACAAACTTTCTCAACTAAAACCCTAACATCCTCTTCTCCTCCCCCTCCGGCGTCGTTCTTCACCGATGCCGGAGGAGGAACCCAGCTAGAACATCCTGCTGCCCTATACCTCCTCCATTTCTCACCCTAGCATTGGAATCACTTTGAAAGAACACACTTTTCACTCTTTTTTCCTAGTTTTTCCTCCATTCTCTTCATCTACCATCTCTGTAGAAGTTCTACCTTGAGAGGGAAGGACTCATCGTTCTTATCGATATGAATCTCCCGCTTGTAAAGAATCTTCTCAACAGCGATAGTCTTGATGTCTTCATCGTCGGTGCCCCTGCAGATCTTGTCAGCGGCACACGAGCTCCAGCCTCAGTGGGCCTCCGGTCGCAAGCTTCATCACCAATCGGTGATGGTTTTGAAGGTGGAGGTGGCTAGGAGCAAAGAAAAGGTATTCTTCCCTAATTTGGGAATCGAACCAGTCTGGTTTGGGTGAACAGGTCCGGCCGGATGGTTTTTTTTTTTTGGTGTTTGGGTCAATTTTGAGGTGAGTTATAGGTAGGGTTTCCAGGTCGAGGTGGGTCAATTTTGGGTCGGGTATCCAGGTCTTTTTTTTTTAGAGCATTAATCATTTTACCTTTCTCCTGCTTCTATTTTCCGTAATTGGTTGCCCCTCACTCTTGGTGTTGGCCATTGTTGTATGTATTTGCATATAGTGAAAACCATGGGGACAACAATTGGAACCTGGTTTATGGATTGATTAGTGTTTCATCATGATGATTCTCCTCAACATCATTGTTGGTTGCATTGTTGATCGTTTACAGATGGACGGGAAACTGTGAGAGTTCGCTGATGCTTAGTTTTTTCGCGCGAGTTTCTTATATTATCATCCTCCTTTTGGTTGATGGAAGGCCCCCTTTCTCCATCGCTTATGTGACCTGCCCTACTTCATCTGACTTTACACGAGATTTTTCCCTCACAGCCCATACAGTTCATAGTCAAGATAAGCTGCAGGTCTTCTTCACTCTCTCCACCATCTAGCATCGAATGGGATGTGTCTCTGTCTCCCCTTTCCTTCCATGCCAGATCCATTGGTTCCTCCATATGCGAGTTCTGCCTACTAGATGTGCAGCTGATGATGAGTCCTTCAGATATTCAACCTTCTTTTTATGATTATAAGTTCGATGTACAACTTCCTAATTAATGTTGTTTTGTATTTACCGTGTTATCTCATTGTAAAAGAACGGCTCAGAACCTGGCCTAAAACCTTGTAACACTTTCATCTTATCGATGAAATTATTTTCGTTTCTTATCAAAACCTGTTTAAGTCGTTTCTTCTCTTTCTTCTTTCTCTCTAATGTTTTTTTGTTTTGTGTCAATCTTTATCTTGTTCCTTTATATGCTTCAATACTCAACATTAAACTTACTATTATATATAGGTCCTATTGTATTCATAATAGGGGTGGAGAGAAATACTTTGTTTGGATACTTGTGAGAGGTGTTTGGAGATATATGTGTATACTTGTGCTAGTGAGAGTGTATCATTGAAAATACTTTGAAGAAGAGAAGTAATAGAAAAGCCTACCTGTTTGAGTCGTTTCTTCTCTTTCATCTTTCTCTCTAATATTTTTTTGTTTTGTGTCAATATTTACCTCGTTCCTTTGTATGCTTCAATACTCATGCACAAAACAAAAGAAGAAAGATCAGTGAACGAACATAGTTAAATGTATTAAGTATAAGAGTTTCTGAAAAATCTCTTAGCGTTTTTATACTTCTTTCAAAGAAAAGAAATCAAGTAAATTCTTCCACGCTTTTGGATTTTTCTACGTATCCACTTGTTGGTTGATTCCATGTTCTCAACATCAAAGAAATGAGTTAGTCAATAGAAGGTATTAAGAATCAAACCATCAGGTACTAAAGGAAGAAACAAAAGGAAGATTACCTTTCTTCGAGCATGAGGGCAAGCTAGACTCCATGAAAGAACTTGTCTGAAATTCTAGAACCTATAAAGATCGAAACCCTAGCAGAGCAACAAGAAGAAGGGCCCTAAAAGTGTCGAAATGAAAGGATTGTTTTTCAGATTAGGGTTTTGTTTATCTCACACTTTTACGTGCCAAAATTTTGTCCCTCAAGCTCTACACTTGAGCCATACTGTATATTTAGTATTATAAAAATGAAATAGAAACGTTAAAACCACACTACAAATACTAATCAACAAAAAAAAGAATTTCGCGTAATCATCAATGCCCGACATGTGTATTAATTACTCTAATATACAATATCACCCGTGCAAGCAAAATGCACACAACAAACGAATTGGCAACAGATAACAACTAAGCCCCGTTTGATAATCATTTTGTTTTTAATTTTTGGTTTTTAAAATTTAAGTCTATCACAACTAACTTACCATATGTTTTTTTTACTTGTATATCTATACCTCATCTATAATTAAGCTTGTTTTTGTTTTTGAATTTTGCTTAGCATTCACCTTAAGCAAAGATGCATACATTGTAAGAAAGATGGAGCACATTGTAAAAAATTTGATTAAAAATAAGCTTAAATTTCAAAACCAAAAATAAAAAAACAAAATGACTCAAACAAGGCTAAGAAACCAAAACATGCCAAATTTAACTAGAAATTACCCACATAATCAAGACTGAAAAGAAAAAAAACTCTAAAATCAAAATCCAGCAAAAAGAAGTATATTAAACACTCCCATTTACAAACCACAAAATCAGCATAAACCAAAAGGTCCCAAAATCAACACCAATAGTGAAGATCAAGCCCAATTAACATCAAGATGAGGAAAAATCATCACCAACCCTCCAAAAACAAAGAACGGCAGCCAGATTACAAGAAAAAATATGGGAAATAAAGGAAAAAAAACCTTGAGAATCTAAAACGCAATCGGATCAGAGGCTCCGAATCAGTTTCAGTTTCTTCACGAGGAGGCGTCGCAATAGAAATTATTGATTAGAGAGAGAGAATTGGAGAAGGGGAAAATGATCAGAGGAGTAGGAAATATAAAATTGAGATAGAGGCCGCCATGGAACTTGTTGGAACTCTTGATCTTTGCATTTCACCGCCTGAAACAGAGCATGTAACCAATGTGATGAATTGAATCCCCTATTTAATGTGGGAATCAATTTTCTAGTAACTTTCTAA
>JBBMKA010006578.1:0-10130 GCA_037833695.1 Sechiopsis laciniata | reverse complement strand
CTAACCCAACCCAACCCTTACATTTTGGGTTGGGTTGTTCGGGTTCGTCGGGTTACCGGTTCATTTGTGCACCCCTAGTCCATTATTGGTTTATGCTTGTTTCCATTTTATTTTGTAATAGACAGTATTATTTTCAATGCAACTTCCCTATTTCTATCTCATTATACTTTAATTATGTTTGGCTTAATAGAATAGGGTGTAGAAGCATGTGTTAGAAACGTTCGGGAGTTGATGAACTAAGCTTGCTTATTGTTTGCCTCGGGAGAAAGACCCATAAGAGATCTACTACATGATTTCTTATTTTACATCAATATAAAATAACCACTTTATTAATATATTAAAATTTAATATTAATCTAATTGTTACCGCAATAAACATTACGTCAGGTAATTAATGATTTTTTTTATTTCATGCCTAAAATTGAACATTATTAAAATGTTGACTAAAGTTAAAAAAATTATAAATGTGTAAAAATATTTAATTTTAAAACATTAAAATCAAATATAAACTATACCCAGACCCGACTAGAAAAACGTAATTAAACTCTAAAATGATATTTTGACGTCATAATGGCAGGAGGGGCATTTGTGAGAAAGACTATAGCTGGTGGGGGTAGTTATGTAAGAAGAGCAGCTTTCATGGCCGCCAAAACCCTAGAGAGCTCAGAAAGTGGCGTAAGGCATATAAAAGCTAATGGTCACGCTTCCGTTGTAGCGGCCGCGGGAGAGACGCCAAAGTTCATCAACAATGTCGAAGCGAGGTTCTCTTTTACTTCTTCTACTTCTTCTACTTCATTGCTCTTTGTTTATTCCTGGCTTCTCATTGATCAAACTGATCTGATTGGTTGGACAGGAAGGGGAGGATCCGCCGGGAACAAGTTTCGGATGTCACTGGGTCTTCCCGTGGCGGCTACGGTGAACTGCGCAGACAACACAGGAGCTAAGAATCTGTACATCATTTCGGTGAAAGGGATCAAAGGTCGCCTCAATCGGCTTCCATCAGCATGTGTCGGTGATATGGTTATGGCTACCGTCAAGAAAGGGAAGCCTGATCTTAGAAAGAAGGTCTTGCCTGCTGTTATTGTTAGGCAGCGCAAGCCTTGGCGCCGAAAGGACGGTGTCTTCATGTATTTCGAAGGTTTTCCCTATTTTCAATATCTTTCCAGTTTTCATTCTTGGTGCCTTTGTTTTTGCTAATTTTGAAGTATGATAGTGTTACAAGGATTGAAGATCTTAGATCTCGTTTCATAATCATTTTGTTTTTTAAATTTAAGCCTATAACAATTATATAACCATATGCAAAAAAGTAGCTTTCTATTATTTTTGTTTTTGAAATTTAGTTAGTATTCATGTACTTTTTAGAAAATGATGGATACAACGGGGCCTTAATGATTGGATTAGCTGTATAATTTATAGGTTTAACTTGCAATTTCTTAATTTAACTTTTCTTTTTGCTGTTGGGTTCGTCGTTTATCTCATTTACCGTGTGAAGATTTGATTAGAGTTTGGTTGAAACAAGTTTCTTCTTATAGAAGATTGAGCTTTTGTTTTTGGAAGCTGGCAATTTGAACTTTTGCTCCACTATAAACGCCCGTCCTTAGGTCAAGCACTGGGAGACATCGAAGGAATAGAGATATTGAAGGTGTTTACCAGCGAGTCTCAAACCAAGACTTTGAGAGTAGGCCCAAACCTTTGACCACTGCCCGATCCCTTGAGGATTGAACTTGATGCTTGAAATTTTTGTTTACTGAGAAACGGTACCTGCTGTCTTTTCGTAATTTAATTTAATTCAGTTTGACTGGTTATGGTGTTGATGCAATTACGAAGGCTTCTGTTCCTTGCCTGCATTGAACAACGATTTTCTCTATTAGCCATTAGACATGATTCAGTGTTTGAAGTAGTTCAGGGGATATAGGACTTAGTTCTCTTTGAAAATCTTATGGTTTATGAACTCCTAATTTTGAACTAACTGGGTTTGAATTGAAGTATTTCTCGTCTGATGTATATTTTTAACTGTGCTCGAGTTCTTGCTTTGTTTTGTTCAAAATTTTAAGAACTACAATCAAGACATTAAATTGGATTACTCCCCAGTCCCCTGGAATTTTGAGTTATCTTTCTCCTTCTTTTAGTGTGATTTGTATCTCCGAAATGTTGGCTGGGGAAGCAACTCATTCTTATCCCTATCAAGCTTGACACAGAAGGAAAATGGACGATTGATTGCAATTATAATATGATAGTATCTTACCTCCATGAGAACTTATTGTTGTGTTTTCTAATATGCATGTTTGTATTTTTTTTTCAGATAATGCTGGTGTTATTGTCAATCCCAAGGGTGAGATGAAAGGTAATGTATTTTTTTTTAAAATATTAATTATATTATTGTTTTATTTTAATACCATCGAGTGTTTGGGATCTGGTGGGTCTGAAAGGTAATGTCTTTCTGGTCTGGGAGCATTGCATGTTGTAAATATCTGCATGTCAGACTCACGGAAGATGGTAATCTTGGTTAGTGTTAGTTGATATAATTAAATTTACCCCAATCTATCAGCTTAAGTTTTTGGATTGATTAGTGGTTTAACATAATTCAACTTGATATCAGAGTAGGAGGTCAGGAGTTCGAATCCCTGCCAAGTCGATTAAAATTAAATTCCAAATTTCAAAGCCCACAAGTGAGGAGAAGTGTTAGTTGATATGATTAAATTTACCCAAATCCATCAGTTTAGGCTTTTGGATTGATTGGTGATTATTTTTTTTTTAGAATTGATTGATTGGTGGTTTAACATAATTCAACAGTTAAGAAAGAGAAATACGAATGTCTAGTTTCTTTTAACTTCATATTTGAACAATTCACTAGTTTTCAGCCTCTTCTTAATGAATATATTTAATTGATCATACCACATTGGCACGCTCGAAACCCATCCCTATTTCTCTCTTATTATAACATACGGGCACACTCGAAACACACCTGGTAGATGTAACGGTTTATGATGTTTCATTTGATTGCAGGTTCGGCTATTACTGGCCCCATTGGGAAGGAATGTGCTGATCTTTGGCCAAGAATTGCAAGTGCTGCTAACGCCATCGTGTGAGATGACGACAGCGGATCCAATTTCGTCGTATGGTACCATGTTTTATGAGTCACATTTCCTTCTAGCGTCCTCTCTGCAGGCTTGTTTTTTAGGTTTCTTAGTCTAATGTTTCCCTGGAGATAAAATTGCTGTTGCTTTACTCCTTTTGTTTAAAATTTTCCAGTTTTGCTATAGATACGTAGGATGCTTGTTTTATTAACTTTAATAGGCGAAAGTTTTGTGATCTTTTGTTTAACTGTGTTTAGGATTATTTATTGTTTGTTTGTTGTTTGAAGTGTTGATAACATAGACAATTTTGGTGTTTATGATTGCCAGAGAGTTAAATTTGGTTATTTTGGTTTTGAAACTTAGAATTATTTAGATAAAATCTTCGGTCTCTAACCAGTTTAAACTATCTAAATGATGTTTTTTTCGACCCTAAACATCAAATCTAAAAAAAGTATCCAACATAACATACAACATTTTTGCTAATCTGTACGGTCAAGGGATGTGTTTAGCAATAGATGTATATTTGGTTAAATCACTGGGGGGATGTGTTAGGAGGATTTGGAGATTGCTTATATATTTAATTTTTTGCTTTATTTTATATTTCAATCTTAACTGATAAATTTAAATAGTTTAATAATCTAGTCAATAATGTATTTCATGACATGAATTTTATTAAAAATAATGAAAATGTTTTAGATGTTAATGATAAATTTATTTTATTTATTTTTATTTTTCAGCATATAATTTCTATATTAACAAGTGAAAATATTTTAATTTAAAATAATTAATTGTATTTTATTTAACATTTTACGAATACCAGTGTATCGAGTCATGTGTAGTTTAATATATTTTATTTTATAATATAGTTTTTTATAGATAAAATGTTTAGTCATTAGCAATTTCATTTTTTATATATAAATTTTGAATTTTTTTATTTTTTTATTTTATTTTTTTATAATTATTGAACTAAATGAAAACCGTAAATTTAAATTATTTATCATTGTAAATCTAAATTTTCTCATTCAAGTAATTTTTTCACAATATGACAATTAAGGATAGTATAAGCTAAATTGAAGCAATGTATTTTTTTCTTTTCATTATTTATATTAATTTTGATCTTTAAAATTAAATGACTATTCTCTAGCCAACAAGATCGGTTAGAGATGTGTTTATGTAGAGGAGACGAGGATGGCTTTATCATCTCCAACTCTGGGTATTACTCTTTTTTTCAAATCTCAATTAAGTTTAATATCTTTTGATAAATCGTTAATTAGTTAACTTTTAATCTTCGTTAAAACAATAGTTAACTTTTAATGATAAATATTTATTAACTTTCAACTAGATATTAAATTTTTTTTTAACAAAAGATTTATATTTTTGTATTTGAAAATAAGATCAATAAAACGGGTCTGGAATTAAAAAAAGAAGATGAAGAATACATTCCCCGTCTCCATCCTCATTTTGGAATCTCTAGAAGTAGTAGTTTAGCTGCATCCATATACATCTACTAACTAAAAAATCATGAGTTCTAATCTCTCACCCCAATTATTGTAGAACTAAAAAAATGGCTAACTTTTAGTCTAATTTTTAAATTTTAATAATTATTAAACTAATCATAAATTTAAATTATATATTTTTACAAATGTAATCTTTCTAGTAATTTTCTAGTTAACATAGCACAACAAAATTGAAATAATACATTTTTTTCCATTTCTTTTAATTTTGATCTTTAGAATTAAATTATAATTATTAATCCAATTTTCAAATTATAAATATCATTCAACTTGATAAAAATACAAATTTGATCTTTTTTATTCTTACAAATCATTGTTTTTAATAAATATGGCACAAAAAAGTAATACAACAAAATATATACATATTTTTCATATTCTTATAATTTTGGCATTTATAATCAAATTTCTATTTTTTAGATATTAAATTTATAAGTAATAATAATAATTCAAATAATTGACAATAATAAAAGTTAAATCAGAAAAAAAGGGGGTCGAAAAAAAAAAGAAATAAATAAAGAGAGGAGATGATGAGGAGTTGCATCATGTATTAGAAACAAATAAGCAAAATTGAACTCCTTCCCCTCTCCAACTCCAAAATTGTAAGAACTTGACTTCTAAAACAGTCATAAACCCGGTTCTTACTCAGCATGCATGGTTCAAATACAGTTATAACAGAAAACAATTGAAAATCAAAGAACTCCCTTTGTTTTTAAACAGAAACACATATCCAACAAATAACCGTAAACGTAGTTCAAGCCTCTGACCAGAGATTATTAAAACATTTCGAAATAATAAACCAATCCAAACAGTCTGAAGCAAATAATGAAAGAATAAATATTAAATAACGACAGTGAACTCCCATGACCTGTCAGCTCCTCCACTAGCCATCCCAGTGTTGTCCCAAGTTACCTGGTAGAAAACCATAGAAATAAGGGAGAGTATGAAGGTACTTAGTAAGAATCCTCAACAAGGGTACGGGTACACATATCATCACATCATCTAGCATTCTAGCAATACATGCAATACCAATAATCTTTTTACCCAAACTTGAGTTATCAACATAACTCCCAATATCAAGAGTTCGCTGACTCTCGACCTAACAATCAACCCACCGCACTGATATGAACACTTGGGGGACGGTCCAAGTGTTCGGCTCTAGACAAATAAAGGGAAAGGTGTACTGAAGACACTAGCTCGAGGGAGCCTTCCTCTCGACATCTAGTGCGTGTGCGTACAGACCACATGCTGTTGTAAACCAGGTAAATGCAGACCTATGCAAACTACACTAGTTTAGGTCCACATGCCTAACAAGACTAAAAAATAGTGTCCACTGATCCACAGTCGGTGGAAGGCCCTTGTGACAGCCTGTTCACACCCATCACCTGAAGCTAAGGATCCTTCCATGGTAGGCTTGCACCATGATCAGGATCCCACTCTAGTAGGCTTGAAATTGGGCTATACTAGAGGTGGCATGTTACATCACATCCCCAGGTCTGAGAAGGTGGCATGTTACATCACCTCCTTTCAAAGCCTCTAGATGATGACAACCTAACTGTATAAACATACTAAGAGTGCTACATGCTTCATTCCCTAACAGATCACCAAATACATGCTTAACAAAAAACAATCATCCATAGTAGGGTACTAATAAATAGAAACATGGAACTGATTCACATGCTAGCAATACAGTCAGATTACCAACAAAACAGTCAATAAGCTAGACATGCTCAAAGACAAATAGGCATACAACAAATGAGTTCACCTAGACATGCTCATAACTAGTAAGGCATACAAAGCATCAGATAAATATCAGTGATAAACATATGCAGGATCCACACAACCCGGGTAAGAAATCCTTACTTGAAAATATCACAGAACAAATATATTATTGCTGTAAGAACCCGACTTCTAAAACAGTCCTAAACTGATTCTTACTCAGTATGCATGATTCAAATACCGTTATAACAGAAACAGTTAAAAACAAAACCTTTTTATTTAAATCCATAAACCATTTAGTCAAAACAAAATACATTATTCGAGACTCTGACTTGAAAACTATTGGACTTGGTCCCTAACCAACATGCTAAATCAATAATGAATTAATTAAATAAAAATCAACTGCAATAGACTTCCATGATCCACCAGTTCCTCCTCTAGCCATCCTAGTATTGTGCCAAGTTACCTGGTGGAAAACCACAAGATGCCAAGTTACCTGGTGGAAAACCTCAATAAGGAAAGAATCGGATGTAGAGAGATTCCAACTATCAAAGACCAATTGCGATAATCATGGAATTCATACCTTAATCAACAAAGATGTGATTGACGAAATTAGAGGAAATATGTCGCACGAATCAGGTGATAAGCTGCCAAAGATAAAATGCAATAAAAGGCAATAAAGATCTTTTCAAATTCAATCCTTGCCTTCCAAGTCAATGCCTTAGTCCCCAAACATCTCAAAGCCTATAAACAGGAGAAGAACTAAGAGAGAAAGTGTGCCTGATTTTAGAGTTCTTCTTCCACACTTGGGAATAGGATTTTGAAGCGAAGTTCGTGTTCCTATTGACACAGAGTCCTATTCTTCAAGCAGTCGCCACCATTTACCGCTTTCCAATTTATCTTTTCTTTGTTTATTTTATGCTTTATTTATTTTCAGCACCATTGTTTCCCTTTCGATCAATTCTTACATTTGAATTAATTCAGTTTTATTTTTCAATTATTTTCGCTTTATTCTTATTTATTCTTTTCCTAACTTTCATGTCTAGCTAAACATCTTAGGCAAAGGTTAATGGTACGAGTTGTAGAAGCATGAACTAGGGTAAAGGGAGTTGTTAATTGAAGCATGTTGGATTAAGATCTTAATTAAATAGTAAATGTCTACCGATCATCCACATGCACTAATAGGTTGCAAATCGGAAGATGAAATAACCTAAGACTAGTTTGCATGTTCAGTAGGTTAGTATTAAGTCTTTCGTACTTTAAATCGGAGTTTAGAGATAAATTCGTAACTACTGCATACGCTGCATCGGTTGATAATTACATTGAGTCGCAACGGAAGTTGGGCTTAATGCGAACGAAAGCGAAAGCGGACGTTTGTTAGGAAAAGTATGGCAATTGCTACTTACCGCAATTTATCCTAGGAAGTGTTAGATGCCTCCCATAACCTTGACCCATGCCTTACTTAGTTCATTTTGCATTTTAATTTTACTTTCGCATTTAGATATAAAACAAAACCAAAATCTTAACACCATTTTTTTTTACTTTCTTGCATGACTCTTAGATTAATTAATTGATTATAGACATCAATCCCTACGAAGAACGATAAAATATAAATACTTATCACTTATTGCATACTCGACTGCGTATACTTGCGTATTAATGCGATTCGAAGCGTAGAACATAGTTTCACACTTAGAATTAATCATTAGCTTATTTATACCGCACAAAATTATCACATCAAGTTTTTTGCACCATTTTCGGGGATTGATTTATTTATAATTAATTGTATTAGTTTTAGAGTAGTTCTTAAATATCAAAAAGGCTAATTACTTCGTATTTTCAAGGTGTACTGCAAAGCACTGCGAAGCACGGAGCATACTAGCCTACCAGGGAAGAAGTCCCAATATATTACCACAAGTAGCAATAACAAAGGATGGCGTACAATCATTTTGTGAATCATCATTGGAACACCAATATCGCTCCTCTACAACCACGTTATAATCAGCAACTAGGCTATATAGAGGAGTCGTCCACAACAAATTTCTATCCAACGTATCCTAACTGGGAGAACCAGCAGCAGTTTGGGGGAGATCATAACAGCATCTTTGAAAAGCAACACGGTCTGCAAGGAGATCGCAGTTGTTGGGAATATTGGGTATGAGCATGCATTTAGCGCGGCGGAAGCATGTGAACAATAAAAATTTCACAATAATTAATCAAATTGATTATTTTTTATTAATCAAATTAATCTAAATGCAATACCCTAGGTGATTGACTTGTTATTGAAAAAGAATATTTACATTAACTGTCACCTCTGATCTAATCGGGCGGGTCTTTATATTGAGTAGGATCGACTATTTCCCATGGAAAAAACTTGAACGATCTCCTCCGCTCTTCCAGGTTATGGCTTCTTTGCTACAACTGAGTGCTAGGTGGGAAGCCTTTAGAGAAGGGAGCTAGGAACTTTGTTAGAATAGTCTGACTATGAAGGAGAAAGGAGATCTCAGCTTTCAGAGAGATTTTTCAACTTATGAGAAAGGTTACTCTGAAAGTGAGTGAGATGAGAATAAAGGTCTCAAAGGCCTCCTATTTATAGTAGAGTGGTGGAGGTTCCAACTTAGAACTTTTTGATGTGGGACAAATCATTATGCATTTTTCCCATTTGATTTTTCCTATTTAATTTTCAAAAAAATCCATATATTCCTTTATTTACTTTAATTGATAATTATCCAATAAATTTCAATTCCATAATATATCAAATATATTATAAATAAATAAATATTTAATTAATATATCCAATATATTAATTCACTACTTTAATAATTATCCAATAATTATTGACCCAATTAATATGTCCAACATATTAATCAATATTCTCCATTTAATAATTATCCAATAATTATTAAACCAATTAATATGTCCAACATATTAATTACTGTGATCTCTTAATTAAATAATTAATCAATAATTATTTATAATTAATTTATCAAATAAATTAATTTCTCTTTATTAATATTTATTCAATAAATATTAAATTAATATATCCAATATATTAATTAGCAAGATTAATAAATTAAACTTTATGATCATATTAATTATGTCCCACGTGATTAATATGTGAATTTGAACTCTTCAAACTCACTCTCTAATAAAACAGTGTACCAGCAAATATGAGCTAACCTGGGACCGGTGGACCTATAGGTTGAAAGCTACAATGACCCGGGATCCAATCCTTATTCGTTAACATCATGCTTATTCCACTATAGGCATGTGCTGAACTCTTTCCCACCATAGGACAAGTTAACGTCAACGGATATAATCGGTCATCTGTCATATAATCCTTCACGAGCTTGTTCGTAATTCACAGCCTGGACAAGAAATCTATTCTACCCTTGTGATTACATATTTTTCCTTAAGTGCCACTAATTCCTCTAATGAACAAGTGTTTATATTCCAACTATAAATCAATGTCCTCTCGGGCCAATGAGAGGCGATATTCCTTTGTCCAAGCCCTAGAATCAGTTTTTAAAGGAATAACTCTATATCTTCTTCAAATTTCGGGAAGGCATGAATTCCTTCTTGTGATGTTGCGACTCACTACGACAATCCCCAACGTGGGAGGCTTATTGACCCAGCGTTGTTTGGCTGGTCTCACCCATGCACATCAATGTTGAAGGAATCGTGTCCTAAGACAAATCCCAGCAATTACTAAATATAAATAGGAATTATTATGGAGATAAATAGGAATTGTTGGTTTCTTTTTCAGTGTGCAATTTACCCGAAAAAAAATTCATAATATTTATCTTTCTTTCTATTTCTTTTTG
>JBBMKA010006577.1:0-10133 GCA_037833695.1 Sechiopsis laciniata | reverse complement strand
ATTTTCTTTAGCAAATAAATGCCTCACACTAAATATATAATTAATAAACCACCTCAAATTTGCAAAAACAACCATTCGTTCAAAACTTAGGGTGGATTTCCAACTAGAAAACCTAGAACGCACAATATACGAATTGCCAAAAATAAAGATAAACGATCATAAGAATGTGAAATCTAAGAACCTTAAAAGCGAGAAGTTGAGCTTGAAATAGTGGCCGTTACTAAAATATCAGGTTATGATAAATTTCGTCTGGTGTTCGCCGTAAAGGAAATGAGGCATACTAATTAATCGTACACATCAGATTCGAGTATCGAGTTCTCGAATTATAAAATCACAAATCTTATGGGATTTCTAAAATTGATCCTCTAGTAGCAACGATTTGGAGTTTTATTTGGAGGATCCTATTGTAAGTCAAATCAATTGTGCTGCTTCTTGCTTAGTGAGTTATTTTGCCCATTTTGATTTCCATTTGCAGCCATCATTATTGATTGACTTCAACAGGTTAGTCAAAAAAATTGCAAATTGATTTGCTATTTTTTGTTTAATGAATCTTGCTGCAAATTTTGGAATTAGAAATTAATTAGTAGGCTCACTATTAATTTAGAAATTTTGTGCTGCTCCTTTGATATGAATTTTTGAGTTGGAATATTTTATGTATTTGAGCTGAAATTTGATTGAAAGCCTTTGAGATTTGGCTATAATTCTAAAATTGGGACAAGAGTTTTGAGTTGATGAATTGTAATTTTGATAAAATTTTGTTGCACTATTAAGCGAATTTGTGAAATTTTGAGACAATTGTACTTTTTGGATTGCAATTCTGATATTGGACTGATTTTGAATTCGTTGATTGAAAATTAGAAATTCTGAGATTGGTTATTTTAGATTTGTTTTGTGATAATTTTTTTTGGGTAAGTTCTGATTTGTTAGATTCGTCATTTGATATTGTTTTCGTTTTGGTGGCTCGTTAAAATTTTTCCTGATTGTAATATGATTTTCCCTGAATTTGATAATTTTGATTAAGATGTTGGCTCAATTTGTACTTGACAAATTTGATGAGAGAGAAGATTTTGGTTTATGGAATAGGAAAATGTGAGCCCAGTTTGTGCAACAAAGGTTGCAAATTGCCTTAGATGATCCTTCTAAGGGTTTGGAAGAAAACATGAATTCATTTAAATTTGTGGTGACTTGACCAATTCTGAAGAGTGAAGTTTAGATGGTGAAAACCAAGTGGTTATCCTCCTCGATTTGTTACCCAAAAATTACAAAGATTTGAAATCAGTCATTAAATACGGCAAGATTTCAAATCTTTGACTCTTTGACTCGAGGAGGATCATAACTTGGTTTTCACCATCTAAACTTCACTCTTAGAAATAGTTCTTTGACTCTTTGAGATCTAGGGATTTGTTGATAAGATTTGAGAAGAAGGATTCTGAAAATTCTGATAATTTTGAAAATTCTCACAATTTTGAAATTTTGAAAATTATGAAATTTGACAAGTTTAATTTGGAAAATAGCCATCAGTTTGAGATCAAGAGAGTAAATTCTGTTTGATTTAGCATGAATGCTAAAAATTGTGAGAGATTCGTTCCAGGTCTTTTGCGAAACCTTATCTTGTTAGGATCTTTGGATGCTGTTGGTTATGACTACTCATCTCGAATTGATAAAATTTAAGATATCTAGAAAGCTTATGAATGATTTATATATTCAGCAAGAAAAAGCTTTTCAGAGCAAGATTTTTGTAGTTTCTGATGAGATTCTTAAGACTCCACAAGAATATTGGACAGGTTCTCTCACCTAAAACTAGTCCATTTGTTGTCGAGCATATGAGTTATGATATTGACCTACTTTGTAGAAATTTATCCGCTGCTTCTCCTTTTGATTTTGAAAATTCTTCAATTTTGCCTTTAATGTTTGTCAGTGACATTGCATGTTATGATCCTATCTTTGTTGCTCCTGAACTCGAGGATGTTCCTACTGGTTTAGAGGGTAACATTCAGTTGTTTGATAGGGAGTTGACTTGTTTGTTGAATTTTTCATTTTGGATGTTTGAGATGAGACCTGAATTTTGTTTGCTTGTTGCCTGTTATTGCTGGTCTGTGTTTAAGTCCAATCTAGAGGGTATTATATACTCTCGTTCTTATTAAGATTCATTTGCTTTTGGTTACATACATGAAGAGGGGATACATGTTCTTTCCCCGTTTGTGTTCTTGTATGTATCTTCGTTGTTAGGCTTTTATTGCATTGGTCAGTTTTGGTTGTAGTTGTATGAGCAGTTTGTCTCTTTCATGATTGTCTACTCTTCTGTGAGAAATCTCTTTTGATTATGGCTTTGCAAGAGATCGTTTTGTTCAATTTGTTTTTAGCGAGGCTACTAGTACAAGTTGCATCATTCTACTTTTGTCATTTGTAGATGATTTTTTTGTTGCATCTAGTAGGTTTGTTGTATGGAGTTTACAGTTCTCTTGACTTGTTGCAATGTGAATATTTCTTGGTTTGTGAGTTTGATATGGAAGAGGTTTGCTGTGTTTATGGTGTATTTGTTTGTGCTTCTGTATCTTGTCATTCTGATTAGCACAGTTTGTGAGTTTGTTTAGCAGTTGCATGGAAGTTTTGACATTTTGGGTGTAGTGTTTTGGAACATTCAGGTTTGATTGAGACTTTGTCTTTGAAGGTATTTATTTTGCTGAATGTTTGATTCTATTAAGTTTGGTCTGGTTAGACATTTTGACTTCTGTTTTTGAGCTGCTTATGTCGTTTTGAGAAGGTATTCCTCATTTGCTTTGTTTTCCATGTTATTTGGCAACGTTTTGTTTGAAGTCAAGTTTTGATTTGTCTGTTTTCGAAGATGTTCTTTTGAAAACAGGTTCAGGTTGCCGTTGATGGATTTAGTTCATCGTTCTGCTGAAGTTCTGAAGTTTGTAATTCTGAGGTCTTGAAGACCGCTCTGATTTGCTCGTGTCGAGCAAAGTTCTGATCTAATTTTTTTCTAGAGTTTTGAAATTATGATGTCATTTATGATATGTACTTCAAGATGGTAATTTATTACTTGTGAATTACACATCATGTATTTTAACTCTTATGGTGAGTTTAGATGAATATTGGGTTAGTTATGAGGTTAAGTTAATTATCCATTTGAGTGTGTGTAATATAGCTATGTATAAAGCTCCATGGGTCTCCTTCAACTTTTGGGAGAGAAACTCTAGCCACCAAATTATGAGCTCTTGAATACACTTCAATGACAATTTTGAATTAGAGTGATATTCTCACATTCTGAACAGTAAAGTAGGCTAATCCGAACCACTTTATATCGATGTATTATTTCTTCTCCTTATCTTTTTTTATTTGTGTATGATTTCATCTCTATTTGGTTTGATTTGATTTTGGTTTAGATCTATATATACATTTTGATTTAGACTACATCTCGAAATTTTGATTCAACAAATTTCATTTGAACAGCTTTTCAAATATTCCTTAAGTAGCTAAATCTAAAAAAACCAACATGGAGGTAAATTGATTGAAATAAAACACATTCACACATATTATTATTTTAGTGTGTACTTTAAAATCTGTTTAGTTTTGATTTAGGCACCTTTCAAAGGACTAATCTTTAATTTTGTACTTTCTTAAGATTAGTACACACTAAATGCTTGAAGATAATTTTTAATAAAATTAATTTAATAATAATAATTTTAATACAAGAAAAAACACAAAAACACAATTTATATAGTGAAAGCTATTATGAAAGTCTTTGAGAGAAGGAGAATGAAAATCATTATGAGATAACGAGAATTAGGCGAAGAATAAGAAAAAAAAATAATTATGAAGAGAATAATTATTTGTATTTTGGATAAAGAGAATGATTATGAGAATAATTATTATTTGTATTTGAGTGAAGAAAATATTATGAAAAAATAAAATAATGAGTTTGATAAAAATAAAAAAACTGTTACGGAAATAATAAAAAGTAGTTATAATGATTTTTTTTTTCTTTTTAAAGAGTGATTTTAGGAAAATATGATTATGGAGAGAAGAATTTTTCATGGTCTAGACACCAAGAATCATCCTTCTACTCATTCTCCTCCACTTCATCCCTTAGCACAAACACCCCATAAGAAATAAATTTAGTCAAACAAGAAAAGAGCTCCAAGTAGCATCATATCCAAAATTATTTTTAAGGGCACGCATGACAAGAGGGTGTGGGGGTAAAATTTACCCATACTTATTTAGGATAGAAAAAAATGATAAATTAAAATTTTAGTTCGTGTGATAAAAAAAATGTAGAGTTTAGCCTCACGATAAAAAAGAAAAGGTTAGAATTTAGTCACAAATTTAAATATTAAAATTTAATTCTTATAATTTTATAAAACATAACATCTACTATTTTTTCTACAATTTTTTTTTTTTTTTTTTTTTTTTAAGGAAGCATTTCAATCCATTAAACAAACCACCAAATTACACCCAGAAAGAGAGAGAAGCCCTCCACACTAAAATTGGCCCCACACCACATGGACCGAGGGTGGCTACCCAACTTAGAAGAAATAAGAGATAAAGGCAAGCAAATTCAGCATAAGAGCAAACCGAACAATGGCCTTTGTTGCACTGGAACACAACGATTCCAAACTGAAGGACCAACTACACTTAGTCAAACCATTCATGGATGACTTAAAATGGACTTTGGGGGATAATCCTAAACCTGTATTGACAACTGAGGAATGAGACCCCACCAAAGAAAAGAGGAGAAAGGCAACGCAAAGGACTTGCCCCAACTCCAGTCAGGCTCATCTAAACACTGAAAAAGATACCCTTAATCAACCAACTCTCCTAAAGGGCAAACTCACAAACCAGCTAAAAGAAGGGACAACGCAGAATACATAAGAAAATGCAATCTAACAAGAAAAGGAACTCTAAAATCTAACACCATACAGAACCAAACCCAGTCACTACAAAATATCCAAAGCAAGAGCATCTATAAAAGAGAAGGATCGAGATCAAAAAAGGGTGAAAAGAAAAAAAGAAAATCATACCAATCGGACATTATTAAATGGACCGTGAACCAACCTGGTTCCGTTGAGCCGATATGATGGTTCTTGGTTTGATTCAGATGAACCCACCTCTTACTCCCAACAGACTTAAACCTTGTAAATGGGCTAGGTGTCAGCTTCTCGAGCTGCACGCCCGACAGTTAGTAGTCCCCATCACTTGACTCCTGACCCACTGACCCTTGTCTTCTCGATCTGACCGTCTGAAACCTCTTGACTGCTCCATCTGGGAAATGTTCGAACTTCTCCGACCACGACGACGAGGAACTCAGACACACCTTCAACTCGTCCTTCCTCACTCCACCGTCTTGGAATTTCTTACCTCTATCGAACGACATGCCTTTTTTGCCCAGTCCCTTACCCTTCCTCACCTTCACTCTGTCTTCAACTTCTCTTGATCTTTTACTAGTAAGAACAAACCTTCTTCTCTTCTTTGCCGGAATTGACAAAATCCATCGTCGAAGCCAGTTGATCTTCATCTTCGCTCCCCAAATTCCAAATAGGTCAGAAAACACTCCATAGAAAACCTCAAACAGCTCATTTTGAGCTCTCACACTCGTGCTTAAGACAGCACCCACGAACCTCCCACGACCTGCCTCAATAGAGGACACGAAGGGGACAAAAAACACACCAAATGGTGCCCAAAAACGTTCACCAGGAGGTTTCCGACGATTCCTTCCGGGAGCTCAGGGAGTGAGAGTTTCTCTCTAGAACTTAAATAGAGTCACCCTCATATTTTACTTTCTCTATACAAAAATTATTCAAACATAGTTTTAGTACCAAAACTCATTCAATATCCTATTCAAACCACTTTATTTTTCTCATCCAAATACCAAACATTCCCTAATATATGTTTAAAAGAAAACCCTATGCCCCATTTTGTTTACCCTTTTCCCATCTTCTTTAAAGTATTTACCACACATTTCTCCTTTTTTTTTTTTTTTTATCTTCTTTTGACAGATAATAGAAAACCCCATTTACAAGAAAACCAGAGAGAGAAAGAAGAAAAGGACAACAATAAAGAATTGGGTAAAATACCATTTCGGTCTTTTAACTATCATGTAAGTTCTATTTTGGTTCCTGAACTTTCAAAAGTCCAATTTTAGTCCATGAATTATCATTTTTGTTCCACTTTTGTCCCTAAAGTTTCAAATGTCCAATTTTAGTCATTGAACTATCTGAAAAGTTTAAAAATAGTCCTTGAGTTAAAAATAAAACTTAACCATAGTTAAAATGGATCATGTGGCCAAAAAAAAAATTAAAAAAAATGGTTACTATCTTCTTCCATTTCACACCTCTTTCAAGATCTGTAGTATAAGAGGAAAAAAAAAACAGAGCCTTAATGTCTTTTCTTATTATATTGCTCTCTCCTTCTTTCCAAACTCAATCTGAAATTTTCTGCTTGTACTTTGATGTTTTCATGAAGATTTGGTGCAATTTTGTAATGGGTTCTTTTTTATTTTGTGCAGATCAGCTCCATATGGGGGAGGTTATCTCCACAATTCCAAGTTCATATTCTTTCCCAACCTGTAGTTCATTGCACACATGCTTGCTATTTCCTTTTCCATTACTTCTCTGAATGAGATTGCTTTTGTTGCTACTCCACCGATTTCACTGTGCAGACCTCAAAAGTTGGGGGGAAATCAAAAGAACAAAAGAGACCCATTACTTTCCTCGTGCCAAATTTTTGCTCATTTGATGTGGAAGGATAAAATATGAGGAAAAAATTTAAAAAAAAAAAAGAAGCAATATTGACCCAAATTTGGCATGTTCATTCTTTAAAAAAATTCTAGTCTAGTGAGATATGAAACTAAAGATTGAGTTTAGAAAGAAGGATATGACAATATAATAAGAAAAGACATTAAGACTCTATTTTTTTTTTTAACTACAGGTCTTGAAAGAGATGTGAAGAAGATGATAATAATTTTTTTTTTTTTTGCCACATCATCCATTTTAACTAGGGTTAAGTTTTATTTTTAACTAAAAGACTATTTTTAAATTTTTTAGATAGTTCAAGGACTAAAATTAGACATTTGAAACCTTAGGGACTAAAGTGAAACAAAAATAATAGTTTAGAGACTAAAATTAAACTTTTGAAAGTTCAGGGACCAAATTGAAACTTACATAATAGTTCATGGATCAAAATGATATCTTATCCTAAAGAATTCTAGATAAAGAGAGAGAGAAATTCAAAAAATTAAAGAACTCAAAAAGCCCAAATCCAATGTTCCCCTCATTTTCTTGATGTTTATTTTGGAATTTTGTTCCATTTTCTTTGGATTATAATGCTTTTTCTACCTGACCCACACCTCAAATTTCCACTATATCTTTAGTCTTTGAGTGTTTTTCAAGCTATCCCCCAATTTTTTCACATGTCACTTCTCATCCTCTTGCGGCGGCGGCGGCGGCGGTTCTGGCGGCGGCGTTGGCGGAATCAGCATCAATAGTGGTGGAATATGGCGGGATCTACGGCGGCGCAAAGTAATTAAACGGCCAAGAATAAAGCCTTCTGAGTAGTTGGCTCTTCTTCTGGCTTAACTCCTCCGGCGTTTGATCTCTGAACCGCCGTGTTGTGGCGGCGCTTGTGGTGGTGATATTGGCGGACCGGCTCAATCTCTTGTAATTGTTTTTTTTTTCATTTTAATTTTTGGGTTCTTTTATTTTTTCTTTTTTCATTTTTCCATTTTCTTCTTCTTTCTGTTCATCTTAGGTAGATTTTGCTCTCTATTATTTTTGGTTTTTTTGGGTATATATTATTTAAGTTTCGTTATTATTCATGTGCCAAAAGTTTTATTTATTTTTGTTCACTTTTAAGTTCTATTTATCCTCTGCCTCATGAGTAAAGGGCTTCAATTCTGGAGTAATGACATGAGAAGTAATTTTTAGTTATAATATTATAGTTTTTTTTTATTACATAATAGTTATGGTTAATTGTTCGTCTAAATATGAATTTTCTATAAAAAAAAAAAAAAAAAATATATATATATATATATATATATATATTATTTCTTAATTTAATATATTGTGCACTGTTTTTAAAAAAATTATTTTGTGAACTGTGGTGTCGCTCTGTCCTTGCAACTAATGAAGCTCTTGGGAACGGTGGCTCTACAGTATGTCAGAATAAAAACCCTCTCTTTATTTTATTTATTTGTTTTTAACAATTTATTTATTTATTTGATTCAAATATGTATTAAAAATTAAAAATATATGTGTTTAAATAATAATTTTTTTTGTTTTTTAAATTTAAAAACATGTATGATGATTGTTTTTTGTTTATAAATAACAAAAATGTGGCAATTTCTAATATTTAATCAAATAAAATAAAACTACTTTATAATTTTATTAATCAATTTTCAGTTTTTAAAATTAGATGAAATTAAGAAAAAGAATAATTAAACAACCATATGGAAATATAGGCATAAAAAGTATTTATATAATCATAAAAAAAACATATTTATAATATATAATAATTACTAATCAATTAAAGTGAAATTATGGAATTTTTTTTTAGAAAACGGATACTTATATTAGGATGTACGGAAGAAACATAGTTCACAAAAGAAAACAAGGAAAATTTACAAAATATTTTTCTAAATAGATATAAGAGTAGCAACATTGTAATGAGAGAACAAACTCAATTTCGAGCACCAAGAAATCGTAGAAACAATTATATTGTCCCAAAGTTGAAGAGCGGATTTCTCTTTGTAGTCCTCGTTAAAAATCCTTGCATTTCTTTCATTTCAAAGCCACCAAAAACAAACATCAAACAAATTATAAATTTTCTTCAAATTTTTTTCCACACACTTCACAGTAATTTCCATGATGGAATGGAGGAAGGCAACCAAATGATGAATGTTGTCATCTTGAGGGAAGATGGAAGGAGTTTGATCTCAAAATTTACCGAAAGGAATGGTAGTTGAATAGTTTCATTGTTTGGTGGTTTGCGATCTTCCCTTCCCTAAATTACTACAAAAAAAGATTTTCAAAATTTTTAAAACAAAAAATTCAATGAGTTATGAAGCAAACCTTTTTTTTTAAGAAAAAAACAAAACAAAAGTAAAAAATAAAATGGTGATAATAATTTAATTTTTTGATTTTGATTTATGAAAATTTTGTTTATAAATATGACCTTTACCTATAATTTTTTTAGTATGTATATTTTTTAAAATCAAGGTATATTATTTTAACTAAAAAAAATTGATTTTTAGTTTCTAAAATTTGATTAGTAATTCAAATATTTTGTACAATATAACTAAAATTGTGTTAAGAGTAATAGTTGAATGGTATTAATGTATTCTCATGAATTCAATTCTTACACTTTCAACTGTTGTTAAACTAAAAAATAATAAAAATTGAAAAATTGAGAAGAAAAATTACTTAAATTTTTTGAAAAAAAAGTCAACGAATAATAAAAAGTTCTTAGTTATTATCTGATGGATAACTTTTTTTTATTATTATTTTGAATGTATAAGAGTATACAAAAAAAAAAAAAATAATAAAAAAAATAAAAAAATTGATAACCACTAACCGAGACTATCCAACCCAAATAAGCCCGAACTATAAATAATATTATATACGTGTGTAAGGTTAATTAACAAGATATACTTTTAACATGTTGGTAGAAAAATAACTTTTATATGTATGAATATCTTGGATTTGAATTTAATACTATGCAATTTTTCTTCATTTGTTTTTATAAGTTCATTAGCTATGGGCTGAGCCTTAAAGAGTAAGTATGATAAAAATATAATTTGACAACCCAATCAAATACATCACGAAAATATATTAATGGAGTTGAGTAGTTCTAATACATAAGATTGGATGAATCGATGAATTGACCATCTTAAAATTTTAAGTTGTTCCATAAAAATACCTTAACTTAGCTCAACTTAAATCATGTATACTCCTAATCATGTACTTAATTTACTCATAATTATAATTAATCGATTATCTTTTTAGGTTTTGTCAAAAACAATAGAAATTAAATTTAAACTTTTAAAATTACTCGTGCTAAATTCTAATTTTCTTTCTTTATTTTTGAAAAATTATATATATAGAAAAATAGAAACTCGTATTGACCCCAAAAATGGT
>JBBMKA010006576.1:0-10136 GCA_037833695.1 Sechiopsis laciniata | reverse complement strand
TGATCAAAAGTTCATTGATTTGAATTTGGATGACAAAAGAAACAATCACATCATGTATCACATAGTCAACAAATGCAAAGTTCTATTGATATCTTGTACAACTTAGTAACCATTAAGTTACATATTCGAATCCCCTTTCACCAATATTATTGTATATATATAAAAAAAAAACATTGTGTATCACATAATAATCACATTCAAATCTCAAATGTGGTTGAATTTTAAAAAAATAAAAAAAAATCTAATATTGCTCACCAACCCAATTATACTAACACGATTATCAAGCTTTTCAATCCAATTTTAGAAGGACTTGTCTACATATTTTTAATAACTCACATACTATTTCCATAATTATGTCGCAATATCTTGAATAAAGTGATCAAACTCTTAACATCCAAATTATAACATTCCATATTTTATGTCAGTTAAACTATGTTTATTTTTTCACTAATGTAACCTTCAATGTTATAAAAAGATATAATAAATATATTAATCATTAAGCTAGGTATATCAAGGCATCATTTTTGCTAAATAGGCACATAAATGGGAAAGCTAGAGATATTTTTATGTAGTTAGTGGATTATCATACATTTTAGATAACATGGAAGCAACCAATCGGACGGCTAAAGATTGTTGTCAGAAATTGAGGGCCAAGATTGAAGGATAAAGATAGTTCAACTAAGAAGGTATATCTTCAAAGTGGGATCAGGTAAGATCGGTTGGGCCATCATCTCCATCACTTTTGACGTACGTCCATTCTCTCCTTCCAAATTATGCTTATTAAAGAAATTAATTCAAAAATCACCTAAAAATCTTTGATATTCATGAATATTCGGGTACACCTTAACTAATGTTACATCATATATCATCTGACTTTACAACATTTTATTGTTAATAAAATTTATAAAAAATTAATTTTTAGATAAGTGACCATCATAAATTAAATGTATCACTTCTTAATTTTTTAAAACATTTTTTTACCACTAAATCACTTCATAATGATTACATCTTTCTATTTTCTAATCTAAGATTATTTTGTGTATTAAGGATTAGACCAAAATCCAACCAATATATTCCTATATACATATATACAAATAGATAATCGAGAAAGCCGAGTTTTCTACCCATAACCAATTATTCAGTTTAATACTTGACCTCACTACATACTTGAAAAAATTCCGGCCCATCTTCTTAAGGTCTTAACCTAAATTACATTTGCAGATTTTATGATTAACTTACTAGTAGATTTCGAATCTAAGACCAGCGAGTATATTTTTTTATACACGTGAGTGTTCAGGCAAGTTTATGAAATATCAATTATTTTTACAGGACATATCTTTTTATCCTACAACATTTAGATGTCAAGAAAATTTGTAAAAAATTATTTTTAGATAGGTGGTTACCATGAAATGAACTCATCAATTTCTTAATTACTTATGACATTCTTGACTTTTTAACCATTCCATGATGGTTGATACGAAAAGTATACCTTGGAGACTTCAAGTCTCTCGCAACAAGATCACCCTTGAAACATGTAAAATTCTTAAATATATAAAGCTTTTTCTAAAATAAATGATATTAGTAGCTAGCTAGGGTTTCTATCATGATACTTAATTTGAGATGGGAAAATTACGTAAATAATCTACAAATTTAATGTATATATCTGTTATTAAAAGGTGGGTACATAACTAGGGTTTTGTACACTATAACAATCCATTAACAAATCCAGGTTGATAAAGACAGCTCAAATAGAAAACATAGGATCTTAATATACATCTATTTGGATCCCAAATTGGGTCTACTTTTCCCACACATAGTATAATTTAATAACTTAAATTAAAACACATGCAACCACAAAAATTTACAATCGTACAATATTTTACCTAGTGATCTGATTAATTAAGCCACTAATTTTGATAGTGCCAGCTTAATGCTAATTAATTACTCCAATCAAAATTAAAGACAAAACGATAAGGATTTCTGTTGACAAATCCCTCTTGACCTGTTCAGCTTGTTGTGTGAACTTCTAGAGAAAACGTATAGATAATTCTAAACTCTTTTATAGAATTTATGTTAACAAAAAATGTTTATGAGAAAAAATATAAATTAGTTCAATAGAAATAAAAGACAGAAAATGGAAAAAGAAGAAAAAGATGAAAGTAAGTCATATGGCCCATAACTTCTTTTCTTCTGTATAGCCCATGATGCGATTCAAAAAAGTTCTTGTATTAAAATATGATTTTAGTCTATATTTTCAATCTTGTTTGGAATAAAATTAAATTTCAACATTTAAAAATGTAGTATAAAAATTGAAAAAATATAATCCGACCTTAGCTCAGTTGGTAGAGTGGAGGACTGTAGTTTTCAAATCAGCTATCCTTAGGTTGTTTGAATCTGGCAGGTCGGAATTCTTTTTTCTTAAGTTTTTTTGTCCTTTTGCAAAAACTAAAATTATATTTAAATTTTCATTTTTTTTTTCTCTAAGTTAACCCCCTAATTTATTTTCCTAATCTTTCTCTCTCTTTCTCTACTTTTGATCATAATTATTGTTTTTGGTTCTTCTTTTATAACCATCAACTCGTTCAAATCAAGTGTATTATTTTATACCCTCCTGAAGTAGCAGTGTAAACAAACAACAACAACAACACAACATGTCTGTTGAAAGAGGCAAAGAGTACGGGGAAGGATCGTCGAGCTCACCACCGACGACGACCCCGAGTCGATACGAGTCGCAAAAGCGGCGAGATTGGAACACGTTCGGGCAATACTTGAAGAATCAAAGGCCTCCAGTGGCACTATCTCAATGCAAGTTCAACCATGTGTTGGAGTTCCTAAGGTACCTAGATCAATTTGGGAAGACAAAAGTTCATGTCCAAGGCTGTATGTTTTACGGGCAGCCCGAGCCACCTGCCCCGTGCACCTGCCCCCTGAAGCAAGCTTGGGGCAGCCTCGATGCTCTGATCGGCCGTTTACGAGCTGCTTATGAAGAAAACGGTGGCTCGCCCGATACAAACCCTTTTGCAAGCGCTTCGATAAGGGTTTATCTTAGAGAAGTTAGGGAGAGTCAAGCCAAAGCTAGAGGGATTCCATATAAAAAGAAGAAGAAAATCAACAAATCAACCAATAATGCCAATACAATTACTCATGATGATTCAAGTGCTTCTTCTTCTTCTGGGATTATGCACTTTTCAACTCCTTAAACTTCTTCAACTTCAGTTTAAAAGCCTCTTTCTTTTCCCAACATCACTTCAAACTTTTATGGTAATTTTCTTTTTTTCATTGCTCTTCTTCTTTTTGAAAGTAATATATTTTCTTTATTGATCATTTTAATGATTTGCTTTGATTTCATTAATTTTCTAGTTCATTGTTCCTTTTTTTTTCTATGGAATTATATAATCCAGTTTTATTGCTCAATGGATATTTAACTTGATGGGGTTGATTGAGATGTTTCAAATCAATTTATTTTTTTGAAGTTAAATAATATTTGGAGCCAACAAAAACTCAAGTGATATTAAGATGAGTTTATAATCATTAAGTCATAAGTTGGAATGTTACTTATAAATATTTGAAAAATAATATTTTAAAAAAAATCAAAATATATGACCATTTGGTTGGAGGTACATACTAATTATTATTTGAACTCAACTCTAATCAAATTTTACCATATGTGTTATATATTAATAACCATTTATGCCATTTTTTCATATTATATATGGTGATCATTAATTTATGGAGATTAATTGCTCTTGCTAGATTGAATTATTCTCTTCCTACTATATCTTGATGAAAAATGCTTTAAAGAGAAAAACTACATACGATCAATAGAGAGATTTTAGGTTAACAAGAACATAACTAAACCTGACATTAAATATAAATTTATACTTAAGAGGTCATGTGTTCAAATCTTTCATCTTTATGCTTGTGGAATTAAAAAATATATATATATATATAATTGTACAAAATTTAACCATAATTTATTCCCCTTAATTGATTGTACAGATTCGCACCTTATATAGACCAATATTTGCCTAGTGAGGAATAATTTGACAAATTTTGGGGCCACAATTTTTTTAAAAAAATTTCCTTCTTAATATACATACATTTTTTTCGTGTATACATATATATATATATGTATATATAATTGTACAAAATTTAACCATAATTTATTCCCTTTAATTGATTGTACAGATTCGCACCTTATATAGACCAATATTTGCCTAGTGAGGAATAATTTGACGAATTTTGGGGCCACAATTTTTTTTTAAAAATTTCCTTCTTAATATACATACATTTTTTTCATGTATAATTATGTAGCACCAAATAGTATCCCTTCTTAGATATACAAGTATTGTTCCCTCCATTAGAGCAACCAAGAAAACACACCATAAAAAGAGAGAAAAAAAAATAGTAATGAGTTTTCAGTGAGTTCTTTTAAGATTCTTTCTATGTAGATATTGCACTGATTTGTGGTCATGTCAGATATCTGTGATTATTCACTTTTTATCATATCAAATTCAAATAAATGTACATAAACAATTAAAAGTTTCTTTTATGTTTAAAGAGAAGTGGGGTTGGAAAAATTTTTAAACCCAAAATGAAAACTTTTGATCATTAATGAATTATCAATGATGAATGGAATGATTGTAAACGAGTGTCATGTAAATTAAACGTTTAGGGTTTGTTATTTGCAAAATTTTTATGATGAATTATCATAAAGTCTTAAACATTAGATTTTTGCTTTTAATTTTTGAAAATCAAGTAAGTTTTTTCTTAGTATGAATTCTTAACCAAAATCTAAAAATGAAAACATTTATTTTTTCCAAAACATTGCTTCATTTTTCAAAGCATAAGTGAAAGGTAAGAAACAAAAAATATATATTGAAGTAAATATTTATAGGTTTGATTGATTATTGATTCAAAGTTTCGAAGTATTTTTGCTCTTTCATGCTTTTTAGCTATGCCCTTGTGTTATTTTATTTTTTTTTCCATCCCTCCACCTCAATTTTGATTATTTTATTACACACCAATTAGTGAAGCAGAACTCATCATTCTCAATAGAATCTCTCGAGTATGGTGCAAGGAGAGAGGTCCATTTGGTCATTTAAAAATGAGTTGCTTTTTAATTTTTTTTTTTATACAACAAAAATGGATTTTCTTTTTTAACCAATAAAACTCTAGCGACTTCTTGTATAATTCAATAAGGAATTAGGTACAAATCTCTCTTATTCCAAATGTTGTTAATATCAAAAAAAGTATAGATTAAAAAAATTGTTGTCACTCCATCTCGGTTTGAGACAAACCTAGAAGTCTTGAAAGTTTGATAAGTCGATTTTTAGAATATAAGTGAATCAACTAATAAGTAAAAAACACCACTGCTTTTTTCAAAAGAAAAATTATTTGCTTATGAGTTGAAGAAAATCTATGGTAAAGGGCATTTTTTTAATGCTAATTTCAAGCTCCATTTTGAAGATTCTTTTGTTGTGTGGAAGCTGGATTTATGTGGGGCAGAAAGTCTATATTCTCCCATTTCATCAAACATATGGTATATTGATTGGATTCCATGTCTGAAAAGTCATATAATTAAATTTTGTACAAAAACAGTAAAGTTTATTTTTTCCCTGTTGGGAGTAAGTAAAGGCTCGTACTTTGTGCTTCCCATTTACCTCATTTTTGTGTTTTTATTGTACTAAGTTGCCCTAAAGTGTCACATGTTGTTGTCGGTTCATAGGGAATTCCAAAAAAAAAAAAAAAACATAAAAAATATGAGTCTTTTTTAACTGTCTATTTCTGTGGAAAATTAAAACCCTTTGGATGGAGTGAAATTTTTTATTTGTTCTTCCCAAACAGTACTTGTTTATTTTTGTACACTTTCTACACGTGTAATTTCATTTTTATTTCATTTATATATGTGTGTGTATATTTATGTATGCATGCTTGTTTGTGAGCTAATTAGGGTTTTGGGGTAATTTGTCAGTTTTGCATATTTCATTGGGAAACTTTTTCACAAGACATTCTTGGCTGCCTCTCCCTCCCTCTTAAGCTTCGATTACCAAGGATGTCATTTGTCTCTAAGGATATTAATTAATAATGGATATTACTATATGTATTGGATTTTGGATCTTTTCAAGAGAATATTGGCTTCTCTTTCTTTTATTTAGTAAGTTTTTCTTTAGTCTAGTTTCAATCTCTATGTCTAGTTTCCGAGGAGCAGCGTAGTTGATCGAAGGCATGAGTTTCGAAAGTATGCTCTTTTTGAGGACCTGAGTTTTAGATCACTCACTTGTGACATTAATCTATTGACACTCCACAACCTTATCAACATTTTATGATGTATCTCAATGCCACAGTTTAGAGATGAGTCAGCGGTGCTCCAAGCTTTTGAGCGAAGCTTTAAGCTCCCAAATTATTAAAAATAAATAAATAAATAACTATATGTTTAAGACAAAACCCTCTATTAAGTAGTCTTAAGTACAACCATATTGCAGTTTGAATATTCGAAAGTGCGGATCTCTAAATTGAAAATACATGTTAATTATGGTTAGGTCTTTGACCAATTAAGTAGTCTTTCATATTAATCAATATATATATATATATATATGACCCAAGTGATATTTAGAATGAGAAAATGAAATGAAGTTCATAATTGTAAAAGAGGGGTTGGACATTTAGGGTTCTTGTTATATATATACTCATATTGGTGAGTTAAGCCAAAACTCAAATTAGTTCTTGAGGCTTTCCCCACCCTTATTTTATAAAACCTTACCAAATTATGTACAGAAATTTTTTTCGAATTTAACCTTCATTTACCTGCTCGTTCTTATCTTCGTCTTCGTATTCGTCTCTTCCAACTGATTAGAGTTAAATTTTGAATTCTTGAATGCAGGACCAAACCGTGGAGCAAGAGAATCAAAGAGATAATTAATAATATCAACTTGAAAAAACTTGAGTTTGCCTTTCCTTGCCTTCTTCATTTTAATCTCTACAATATAATATATTAACATTGGAAAACTATATAGTAAAGTCTGTGTATATACAATCGATGCATGCTCTATATAATGACATTTGCTGCATTTTTTTTTCCTTTTTCTTTTAATTTTCACTTTTTTCCTCTTAAATTTTCAAAGCTGCAAGACTTTATTATAAGTTTCATGAAATAGATCCCATGTCAACTGTTGGACCCAATATTGCTTAACATAAGTTTTTTCTTTGGAACTATTTTTTCCTAAAATTTTCTTCAGAACGAAATGTTTTAGGGTAAGATAATTAATTTTTTTTATAAAAATAGTCGAGATGTACCCAACTGACCCAAGACACTCACGTGTGTATATATCATTTTTTAAAATCTTAAAAAAAAAATGAAACAACACATATCCTAGCATCACCTATCATACCCTTCTTCTAAGAAGTTTTGGGATGAGAAGTTTTAAACTTTCTTAACCTCTTAATTAAAGATATGTACCTAAACCATTTGAACTAGGGTTTAAATTATATCAATTTAAAATATTTCTATCAATGCATTTTAAGTGTTTTAAAAATTAATCTTTTGCTTATCTAATTAACCTAAACACTATGAAAAGAAAAGGTAAATGAAAAAAAAAAGCATCTAATGGGCTTAAACTTAATTTTAATTTTTTAAAAACCATTTCAAACTATTTTAAATGTAGCTACAATCTAAATAATTTATACTTCAATACATAGGATATCAAGAAACTAATGAATTTCATATAGGACAAGTTTGGAGCATTCATAATATGTATAGCCAAATAGTATATATGTGCATGGTTGTAGGTATGAGTAATATGTTCTCTTTCCCTTCACAAATCTTCATCAATGGAGAGGAAATTGAATCGTCTTGGATGACGAATATGACGAACAAACGTAGAAGCAGAACACAGAACAAGCGCTTCGATTCCATTGTGTGATAAAGGAACAGTGGATGGAGAAATTGGAGAATGGAAGAAGGAATTTAGATTGGAACATGAGAATTGATTCATTTGAAAGGAAAATTGATGGAAAATAAAAATAGTAGCTTGATTAGGCTAGAGCATCAAACTTAACTATATTTTTTTTAATGAATTTGGTTTTGTGAAAATTAAGGATTTATTTGTTGAAGAAGGCAAAGGGTAAGAAGATGATGAACATTTTTCATAAATGTTAATTTTGTTCCTCCTTTTATATCAGTCAAATTTAACTTAGAAGTTAATTACAATACTTATTAAACTGTAAAAGATGTAAAAGATGTAATTGATCAAATTAATAATTTAAAGATGTAATTAATTCAATTTTCACCCAAAAAAAAAATGTTCATATTTTAGACAAAATTGTATTTGGCCCTACATCTACAAATATTAAATTTTATTCTTACATTGCTTAATTTATTTTTAAAAAATCGAATTGCATTCCTTTCAATTATAATATTGCAAATATAGACCAAAAATTCAAACTTTCTGAGAAAAAAATATATATTACCAGCGTTTAAAATCATTGGATTGTGTTTAAGATGACTCATTCATTCATCAAATTGTCTGGTACTTTTAATTAAAAAATATCAGAGAATCTGAGTTTGGTAGAGAATTCTTTCTTCTTTTTGAGGATTCTTAAAGAATTCTGAAATACTTTTTTTCTTTCTTTTTGAAGCACTTAAAAACATATATAAATATTGTTTCAAAAGAAAAACATAAATAAATAAAAATTTACTAGGTATTAACAAAAGGCTATTTAACGAGTGCACATTAAATCATGTAGGTTTGAAAACAATTTTATGGAAGAGAAATTGTTCCTGATGACAATGATGTTACAATTAGTCAACATTTATAGATATAGAGAGAGTAAAAAAAATATACTTTCTTAATTCATTTGATTTTACCATTTTTCTTCTTACAAGTCAATTAGTGACATTAATTTAAGTTGATAATTAAAGTCTATTAATTAATGAAGTTGATCGAGTTTCCTTATCTAATCAACAACACGAATCGAAGGATAACCATTTGATTTTTTTATTTTGATTTTTGAGATTTTATTTTATTTTTATTAAATTTTTCTTCAATGTGCTTCATTTATCAAAATGACATAAAACTATATGTTTTGGAGAAGGGGACTACACACCCCTACAACTCTCAAATAAATGAGAATCAAATATCAATTCTCGGAATCGAACACATGACCTTGGTATTAAATTGGATTTTCACCAAATAATGAAATCATCAAGCTATTGACCCTTTCCGTTAACCAAAGGTTTTGTTAATTGTACTTGGATAGAGAAGTATAACATATATAATTAGAATTCAACAACAATCATCTTTAATTATACTAATTAAAACCTTAATAATAGAAGAGGAATACTTGCTTCCTTATGCACTCCTTAGTGGCACCATTTGGGGCAACTAATTTTTAATTATTTTTCTTGAATAATTATTTAATGACTAAACCTTAAAAAAAATTGTGAAACCAAATAGTGCCACATATCCATTAAGAAAAGCTCGACTCTTTATTCATAAGAAAACAAGTATTCCTCCTAATAAAATGACAATTTGAACAAAAAAATAAATAAAAAAAAAAAAAAAATCACTTTTTAATTATATTTGTAATTTCTTAAAAATTAAGTTTAATATTATTTATTTATTTATTTATTTAAAGTTAATGATCACTTTTGGAAGTCATTGATTAAAAAAAAAAACTTTTGAAAGGCATAAAAATTTAAATAAAAAAAATATAGTCACGTTGGATTTAGGAACTTTCACACAAGTACAATTTAGTTACTAAACTTCATAATAAATTGGGCTATATTATGAAAATTATGATTAATATCTAATTAGCTATATTAATAAATTAATTAGAAACTATAACAAAAATTAACACGATTTCCCTCTCTAAAAACTCTTCCAACCTACAGCCTTAAAATGCCCCTCCAATAATGCAGCAAGTCAAGAAACCAAGATTCTTCTCAGTTATTACATGTAAAGGAAAAAGCAATTGAAATGGAGGTAAATAATGGACATTAAAGTTTGGATTCAGAACTGAAATGGTCTTTGCTTTTTACAGCACAGACAGAAACCATTGGAAGATCAAAACCAACAGTTATTTTTTTCAATGGTTGGAAAAATCAAACAAGAGTTCACAATGGGAGCCGAGAACAT
>JBBMKA010006575.1:0-10137 GCA_037833695.1 Sechiopsis laciniata | reverse complement strand
TACAAAAATTAATTCATATATCAATCTCTACTCTTTATATTCACAACCAAACTTTTTGAGAAATTGAGGTAGGTGATAAAACAACAAATTCTACATTGTGGATACTTAGGGAGGTGACCATTATGGATTGAACTCATCAGCTTAAACATCTTAATACTCTTTTTTACTATTAGGCCACTCCATAATGATTTAATGAGTGGACTTATTCTTACATAGTTATTCTTTTTTTTTTTTTTTTTTTAATACATATCCAATACGTTTAATGAGTGGATGTTACATAATTATTATAAGTATTTGAAAACTAAAATCTATTTTTGGACTTATAATAAATAATTATTTATCAATTTGTAATGTGTAAAAAATTTTAATAAATAAAATTAAATAAAAAAATAACACTTTAAAAAAATCACATTCAAAATTACACCACATACATAAATTAACATAATAAAAAATCAAAGTAAAATATTATGTATATATATTCTCCAACACAAAACAAAATTTTTTTTCTCCCTCATAAGTATAAATAGAGAGATATTTTTTTGGAAGAAAATAAATATATTTTTTGATCAACAACATTAGAAAATCCAATTTCCAAAATATATACTCTTAATTATTAAATAGTACAAGAAGTCATTAAAATTATCTTTTAATTGACTAAAAGTAAAATAGTTGAGTGTAATATATTAGTTAATTAAGTTATAAATTATCAATCACAAATTAAAATAAAAAATGTTCATTTTAATTCTTAAATAATTTAAATAATTATTCTAATTATAATTGATAAATTTACTTATAATATGAACAAAAATTGACAAACATTTTTTTTAGTTCAGGATCAAACTATATTAAAATTTTTAAAAATCATTAAATAACCAAATTAAAATTTTAAAAATCATTGAATAACCAAAAAATAGTAATATTTATATTTCTTAATTAAATTCGATAAAAAAGAAGAAAAATAATCAAAACAACTTTTTAAAAAATTAATTCTTCATAAATTTTTTTTTTTTTTTTTTTGTTTATTTGTTTTTGTTTTTGTTTTTTTTAATTTTCAAACTAAAATAAAAAAATAGTTATATAATATATATTTTACAAAAGAAAATACTTATTTTTTTAAAAATAAATATGAAATTACTTTTTTTAGACTACTTAAGAAGTAGACTTATTATAATGATGAATTCTTATTCTTATTAATATTATTTCTACCTTCCTTAATATAAATTTAAATGTTTAAAATGTAAAAAAAAAAAAAAAAAAGTAAAATTATCTTTTAATTGACTAAAAGTAAAATAGTTGAGTGTAATATATTAGTTAATTAAGTAATAAATTATCAATCACAAATTAAAATAAAAAATGTTCATTTTAATTCTTAAATAACTTAAATAATTATTCTAATTATAATTGATAAATTTACTTATAATATGAGCAAAAATTGACAAACATTTTTTTTAGTTCAGGATCAAACTATATTAAAAATTTTAAAAATCATTAAATAACCAAATTAAAATTTTAAAAATTATGGAATAACCAAAAAATAGTAATATTTATATTTCTTAATTAAATTCGATAAAAAAGAAGAAAAATAATCAAAATAACTTTTTAAAAAATAAATTCTTCATAAATTTGTTTTTTTTTTTTTGTTTATTTGTTTTTTTTTTTTTTTTAATTTTCAAACTAAAATAAAAAAAAATAGTTATATAATATATATTTTACAAAAGAAAATACTTATTTTTTAAAAAATAAATATGAAATTACTTTTTTTAGACTATTTAAGAAGTAGACTTATTATAATGATGAATTCTTATTCTTATTAATATTATTTCTACCTTCCTTAATATAAATTTAAATGTTTAAAATGTAAAAAAAAAAAAAGAAAAAAAAAAAAAAAGTTATACTTTAGTACAGTTGTTTTTTGTAAAAAAAAAAAAAAAAGGTGATTTTATACTTTAATATTATTGTCACGTATCATTTGTAATAAAATAAAATATGTATTTATACGTGCAATGCACGTTGTTATTTTCTAGTTATGTTAGATGTTATGAAATTTTAACTCAAATTTAATTAATAATGAAAAGAATAACCTACATTTATAATTAATAATAAAAAGAGTAACTTACATTTTTATAAATATTAAGAGATTTTCTCATTTTCAATATAAGTTCCTCGTTCGCTAAACGTGGATCGAGCAAAGATTATGATCCCACACCATCTCCTTGAATATGACCTCTCATGGGACCTCCAAAAGAGTGGGCACAATAGCGTCAGAGAGAATGGAAGCGCTGCCTTATAACCTTACTTGGACATTAAAACTTGCATACCCACACATTAGAAAACAGATCCTTCTAAAAAAAATTATTTTGATCTTTCAACTTTAAACTTTATTCTATTTTGGTCTTGAAATTGCTAAAAGTATAATTTTAATCTTTAAACTTTGAAATTCGTTTTATTTTAATCTCTTAACGTTTTAAAGTTTAATTTTAATCTCAGTACTTAAAAATAGTCCATATAATGAATTTGAAGTTAATATTAATTATAATTGATTTAATAATGTTAATAATTTTAATACAATAAAAAATAAAATGTGAACATATTTCTAAAAAATTCTCAAAATTTATAATTAAATTAAGCAAAAAAATTAGTCATTTATCAATAAAAAGTTAAACTAACGTATAAAAAAGAAATGAAAGTAAATAAATCAATATTGGTTCGATTAAGTTTTTATTGATTTTTACATATAGAAACTGAACTGATCTAATAACTTTCAGTTTTTCCCAAATAAAAATCAACATGAACAACATTATGTGAAAAATCCAAACAAATCCAATGGATTCGTTTGGTTCAATTCAGTTTTGTTGGTTTTCGATTTTTATTAACACCCTTAATAAAAGTTAACCATATTGACGACTGATTGGTTAAACCTTAGATTATGAGATATGTTCAATTTTAGTTTATCAATTTTTAAATGTCTAATTTTAGTTCCTAAACTATAAAATTTGTTCTATTTTAGTTCTCAAATATTAAACGGTTTCTTAACTAAAATAAAAATACTCTCTCCTCCATCTATCTGTTCATTCAATCTCAATAACTCTTATAATAGATTTCAAAATTCCATCCATATACTTAGGGCTCGTTTGATAACATTTTCATTTCCTATTTCTTGTTTCTCATTCCTAATTCTTGTTTCTTGTTCTTATTTTTATTTAAAACAAAAAACAAGAATGTGTTTGATAACTATTTCTGTTTCTTGTTTCTTAAAAAAAAACACAAACAAAACTTATTTGATAACAATTTATTGTTTCTTGTATCTTTTTTTGTTTGTTGATTATTTTATTTTATTTTATTTTTAAGTTTTTGCTTCTTTATGCCTTAAAAAAAATTAAAGTATATAGTAATATAGCACATATTAAAAAAATGAAAGAAATTATCAAAATTTACATTATCTATTATAAAAAATAATGAACAACATATAAATATATATTAAAAAATTTAGAAATTAAACAAATATATATATATATATATATATATATAAAATCAAGTTGAAATAATATATTAAAAAAAAATATATCTATTGCAAAATTTTAAATGTATAAACAAAATTTAAATATATTTATGGTAAAATTAAAATAATAATAATAATAAAATAATTTATTTATTACAACATTTAAATATTAAGTATAAGTAAATATAATATTATTTTTATAGAATTTAAAATAAAAAATTATTATATATTTAAATAATACATATACTATAAAAAAAAATTAAATTAACACAAAATTAAAAAAAAAAAAAAAAAAAAAAGACTGACCTAATGGTTGAACTCATACAAAGTTCAAAATAGGTGAGTGGTTTTACGATCAGGCAAATGTACAATTATGAGCATTGTGCGTTAACTTAAATAAATAATAATAGCATATCAGAGTTCAAAAAAAAAAAAAGAACAGAACAGCAGAAGCACCATTTATAAATTTCTCATTTTCCAACCAAATTTTAGAAACGTTTTTTTATTTTGTTTTGAAAACAGGAAACGGGAATGGTTATCAAACAAACCCATTTCTCAAAAAGTAAGAAACATAAATGAGAAACATGAAACATGAACATTATCAAACGAGCCCTTAATATCTCCACAAAATCACACTTTGAAATTAATTGATACTAAACTTTAAATTAACAGCGGCTTTCACCTTCTGTTTGAAACTTCATTCATATAGTGATTAATGATAAGAAAATTATTTGATAGATATGAAAGTTTTGTTTAGATTTTCTTGTCATTAATCACTATAGAAGTTTTTCAAAACAAATTTTAGAATCTAAAAAGTATTTAGCTTAAGGAGTATGTTCTTCAATGTTTTGGAACTCAACTAAAATTTGAAAAGTAATTTTTAAAAGGGATGAACCAAAGCAAGAGAGTATAGATATTAACTTTTTGTAGATTCAAATTAAAATTTATAAACTTGTTTTTGTAGATTGATAGAGGGGTTATTGCTGCAAAAATGAGTTCAAGCTGGAGAGGAAGAGATAGATTTAGGAGAAAAAAAATTATTTTTTATTTGGTTTAAAGATGGGTAGGGACCACTTTGTTGGTTTATCGTTGAGCACCGACCATTTTTGAGCTTTTACGAAATGTAGATTGAAATTGAATATTTAAAAGTTCAAAATTAAAATAAATTAAATCTCATAATATAGAAGATAAAATTGAACATTAAAAAGTTGAAGAAACAAAATAGAACAAATTCCATAATTTAGGAATTAAAGTGGAACAAATTCCATAATCTAGAGTCCAAATAAAATTTTTAACCTTATTCTTTTTTATTCAACATCTAGAGTGAATGAATTCAAACATGTGAGATCATGATTTTTTGTTTTAAATTTGTGAGAGTCTAGATGAGTTTATCTGCACCGCTATTATTTTCACAAGACATAATGTATAACCCTACGATATTTAAATGTCAAAAAAATTTGTAGAAAATTAAATTCTAAATAGGTGGTCATCATAAATTGAATCATTTACATTTCGGTTAACCTATGATCATTATTTATAGATATAGCAAGGCGATTACATTTTTAGGAATTCAAACTTATGATATTTTGATTATAAATTCATATTTTATGTCAATTGAGCTATTTTTTTCCTAAAATACGCTAAGTTTTCATTTTGAAAAAAAAAAAAAAAAAAAAAAAAGAGCCCACAATCTAAGGTGACAATTTTCAAGATCAACCTCCAATCAAGCAAGACAAAATCTTTAAAAAAAAAAAAAAAAAAAAAAAACTTAGAAGCCTAATCCCAATGAGAAATATACCATCCAATAAGGGACCTTATCGACCAGAAACTTCTCGATTCTTCAACCTTCTAAAAAATTTATTATTTCTCTCACACTAACAAGTTGATTACATTTTAACACTACAATTACTCTTGCTTCTTTAGTCTAACTAATATTCTAATGAACAATGGGGTACACAATTAAATCTTCTACTAATGAACAATGAGTAAACAATTAGATCTTGAAAGCTCACACTTAACTACTTAAGCTATCAAAAGGGTGAGGCCTAGTTCCAAATGAGCAAATTTCATTTTATAATGCTTTGTCTTGAATAACTTAAAGCTGTCAACCATGGTTTCATGAAGCCAATAATCCATTTCTGTACATTCACTCCAGTTTTAAACTTCAGACACAGGCAACTCATTTACAACTTTCCACACATCTGCTCAAACACTTTTCATAAAAAGGAATCTCTCATCCTTGGCTTACCGAAGAACTATCGATAACGCCTTGAGGATTTCTTATTAGTTAGAGTTATTTATATTTGTTTCGAGTTTCATCGATTGAACAAGGATATTGAGATCAGTCATCTAACATCAATTATCATATTGGGGTGATTAATGCTCTAACTCTAAGTGGTAGCATATCATATTATTCTTTTAGCATGGAAAAGAAGAGATCATTGTATATAAGTAAGGTCAAGTGTCTCTATTGGTTTGAGGCATTTTGAGTAAAAGTAAAAGAAAAGCTATAAATTATGGATTAGTAAAATCTTAGACCTGATAAATTTTGGATGCTCCTTGCCTTTCTATTAGTTAATTTGTTGTTTTTTCGATTATAAATTTAAAGGGTCAAGTTTTCACTTCAGATAACAACAAAAAAACAGTGATGATGAATGGGAAAGTTTGATGAGGATCTTAACTCAGATTCCATAAGCTTCCAGTTCCTTTGACTCCTCAATGGCAGAATGGTGTCTTTCAACTATTGTTGGTTCTTGATCAATTGCCTGTTTACTTTTCATCAGCTTCTTTTTTTCTACTATTGCAATAATCAGCTCAAGTTGCTTTTGCTGCTGCTCCTGCAGAACTCATCGAGGAAATTCCAATCAGTTTTAAGCAAATTACATCCTCAAACCTCCTTTTTAGAAAGATAGTGCATAATCGACACACCAAACAATGAACTTTTGACAAAATCAACCTGCTTTTCATGAAAGATTAACTTCAGAATCATAAAAAAAATAAATTATCTTAAGAGCATATTGTAAGGAACTTAGGATGCAATATGCTCTCGATAAGTCTCCTTGTTGGTATGATATTGTCCACTTTAGACATAAATCATTATGACTTTCTTTTTTATTTCACCTAAAAATCATAATATCAATAGAGATGGTTGTTCTCACTCATATACCCATGATCTACACTTTATTTAACCAATGTACTTTATTTGTATTCCCGACACACACACACACACACACACACACATATATATATATTAATAACTTATAAGCTGTATCAAAAGATTCTGTAATAAAATCAGTAAGAAAACAAAAGTTAAGAAATCCTCAAATTATAATAGCTTGCCTATAGTTGCCAAATTGCCTATTAATAGTAAAATCAGCATAAAACACATTGAAGCTTAGCCACCCTCATCCTCTCTAATACATCCATCCAAAATACAGCATATAAAGGGAATTAAATTGAAAATAACTACGGAGTTTTTTTGTTCATTGGTTTTAATAATCATTTTAATTTTTACCTGCATGGCTATCAAGACCTTTTGCATTTCAAGGAGTTCTTTTTCAAGAATGTCTTTTTGCACTGCTAAGGTTCGAGTGTTCTCAGAATTTCTTTGAGCTAAAGCTGCAGTCTTTAATAGGAAACAAATAATTAGAGGTTTGTTGAATAGAGTTTATTAAAAGTCAAATTTCACACTTAAAATTAAAGAAAAATGGATACATACACAAAAGCACATAGCCATATGTGAAACTAAACATCCGCTCAAATTTTCATTAAAGTTAGGCAGTGAGTGTTGGAAGCGCGTGAGGGACACTCATAAGAAGTAATCAACAAGACTTAGATTCAGAAAAAAATAGTCAATATATCGAAATTCGTCTTCTTTAACCATCATGGAGTGGCCTAGTGGTCAAAGTGGGTCTTGGGATGCTAAAGGTGATGAGTTCAATTCAAGGTGACCAGTTACCTATGAATTAATTTCCTACGAGTTTCCTTGACATCCAAATATTGTAGGGTTAGACGGTATATCCCGTGACATTAGTCGAAGGTCGCCCAATCTGGCCCGGATGGTCACGGATATAAAAAAAAAAATTGAAATTCTTCAGGAAACTACAAACTTAGTGCAACGCTTCCTCTCGAACACTCTTTCTTTTCTTCTTTACATACAAGTTATAAACATACTAAAGACTATATGGGAGCCCAATGGAAAAATCTAGAACATAAAAAATTTCTATGCTATGAATTTGCTTGGAATTACAATATAACAACCTTTTGGGAGAGTTATCTCTCTCCCAAGTCCCACAATGGACAACTCCACTAAATGATACCTCCTTTCTAAGAACCCTAACTTCCAATCTATAGTCAAGTCTTTTTTTTATATCAATGATTGTTCAAGCCAGTTTACACACACATTGACTATTCTCATGGGATAACAATTTGACCCTCCAACATTTGGTTGTCAAAGTAACTCGTAGGAAATTTCTCTTAAAAAGATAACTTGTAAGGAAATTAATTTCTAGGTAGGTAGTTACCATGGAGTCAAGTCAATTTTTACTAGTTAACATCCTACCCTTACTAATATCCTACTAATATCAAATTAATAATTATATCCCCCCTATTAGTGCTTTCACAGAATCCATATATATGTATATACCAACAACAACAGCTAATCCATCTGATTAAAAAAACAATTAATCCATCTCTAATAACTATATTATACAAATTCTAGATGTTTAATTTTCAACAATGAGCAAAACTTAATACATTAATCTTCACTTCTCATCCTTGATACTGTTAAATCACATTGCTTGAATCTTTATTAAGTCTCTGGAAGTATACTCAAAACCAACAGAAATTCAGCATGACCATGCAAATGCTGAAAGCTTTTCAGTTTTAAAGCAAAACTCAATACATTCTCTTCAAAAAGGCAAGATTAAAAAGGTTTAAGCCCAAATTGATACCTTACCTAACTAAATCTAAAACCCTAAAAAGAGTTATCCAATTCAATTCTAATTTATGAATATCTTCCCACCTATGGCAAGCTTTTATTTTTCCTTTCTTGTCCGTGAGTGTACGGGCCAGCTTAAGTGCACTTCAACTATTCTCACTTGACCCTACAATATTTAGATGTCAACAAAATAGGTAGGAAATTGATTCCTAGGTAAGTAGTCACCATGATAGAACGAACCCATCATCCCTTAGTTAAAGGTGGAAAATCCCTCTTGACCATTAGGCTTCTCCATTATGGTTACATTACACATGACAAGTGCATTATCCATCAAAGGAACATGTTGTGAGTAACAAGAGACAAGATAAGAATACCTCAGCAATTGGATCTCTCACAGTTTTTCTTGTAACCATAAACCTTATCCCCAACTTCTCAAGCTTCCTCGACAATGCCCGAATCACAGTCGTGGAGCTCCTTAAATCCTCCTCCAATTTCTCAACCCTATCCAACAAATTCACCTTCAAAGAACCGCTCCCTGTTTGCCCACAAACCCTACTCCATTGCCGCCTTCGAATCCACGAATTAAGAACAACCGTAGCCACAAGCAAAGGAAACCCCAATACCAAACCCCTATCTCCCAACAATACCCAAATCGCCTTTTTCGAATTCGCACCCACAAAATTCACAACAAAAACACCCAAAAAAACAGCCGAAGAAAACAGAGAAACCAATTCAGAGTACAGAAGAACCGAGTCCAGTTTCAAATCAGCGCCGCTGTTTCCATCGCCGTATTTGCAATAACTCCGGTGAGAAGTTGAATTGTTGGGGTTCTGTAGCTTGTGAGCGTGGAATTGATGGAAATTTGTGAAGCGTCGAGGTGAAATCGGGAGGGAAAATGGAGGGTTGGTTCTGGGAAGGGGGTTTGAGAAGGAACAAATCTTGAAACGGGTTGGAGATTTGAAGAGATTTTGGGAAGGGAATAATGACATTTGTGAAGAAATTGGGATGGAAATTTGGAGATTGTTGAAGATCTGTTAACTGTTCTTCATGGGAATGAAGAAGATGAGATGAAGCATTGGAACCATCGATGGAGATTTTTGGTTGCCAAGGTGCTTCACTGGTCTTTCTTTTAGTACCAATTTATCAGCAGAGTCCACTGAATATTTTAGGTTTAATTATTTATTTTAAAAAATGCATCGTCAGATTTGATCTAATAAAAAAAAAAGATATTAAAAAAAAACCCGCTTGTCTAAATTTAATAAATATATTAAATCTATAGTAAATAATTAAACTGAGTGCCTCTGTAAGACTTTAATCCACTTTTTTATTTATTTAATTTTTTTTAAGGAGACTTTAATCCACTAGAAATCATTTAAATACAAAACTTAAAGGTGTGTTTGAGGCACCGATTATATAATTGTAAATGAAGGTTTATGATAAATGGAGGGTTACGATAAACGGTGGGTTATAATAAATAGTGTTTGAGGTGCACGTTATTATAAGAGGGGTTATGATAAACGGTGTTTGGGGTGCAGATTATTGTAAGAAGAGTTATACAATTTTTTTTAGTTAATTAAATTTAAATTAAAAAAGTTAACAAATAATTAATAATTTTTTTTAACAAACTTATAATTAATATTGAACATAATAAAAAAAATGAAAAAATGATTTTTTTTTTTCATATTCTATTTCACTTATA
>JBBMKA010006574.1:0-10138 GCA_037833695.1 Sechiopsis laciniata | reverse complement strand
CCACTTGTATGTCTCACATACTTGTCCAAGTGTACATCCAAATAATCATGGAAATATCGCTATTAATCCAATTAATGTGATAAAGCTGAATGACATTTGTATATTAAATGCGCAATTAATGAAAATAATAATCTTTATTAATAACTGAAATATAACATTACATGTTTAACATTAAATGCTTGTTCTTTAATTACAAACTTCTAGGCCTTTAGGGCACAATCCCTAACAGACCCAACATAATCTCGTTAGGAAACTAGCAATCGACGTCTCGGGGCATATTAAATTTTAGCTTATAAAAGACAATATTTTGAAACGCATAATTAAAAAAGCAAGATTCTAACACAACATTAGTCAAAACATAATACTAAAAATAGGGAAAAAAATGAAGAGATTGATTATATTAATTAGGCTGAGACTAATACAGATAAGAGAGATGCGATAGAGACAAAGACTTCTTTTATCATTCTTCTTATTCTGAGTTAGAGATATCATAGTCAATAAAAGAAATGATGTCCTAGAATTGCAGGAAGATAAGCTTGCAGATGCGTAGATTTAAAAGGGCCAGTGCGTCGAATAACACACTATCGCGCTCTTTTACATATTCCATAAACGCACCCAAATTGCTGGTGAGCAGCCAAAGGCAGCGCACCAACTTTTCATGCATGTTCTTCCTCATCTTAAGTCGACGAGTCGATACCTGGGGATGTGTGGCAGGACCCGCTTCTACTTCCTTAGCGGCAGGGTCTGCGAAGAACTTTGCTGTTAAACGCTCAATGGTCCTATTCATCTCGTCCAGGCTTCCTCCCAAGGGTGTCAGTCTTGTTCTTTTATGCTTGGCAAGGCCTGTATCTTCTTCGTCTCTGATTCGGCGTCGAAATAGGTCCTCCAGCGTCGGCGTTGCTCCTCTGCATCCATCTGGATGCTCTTCCACCATCGGCATTTTTCCTTCTCGATGTAACCTTTCTTGTCTTTCACAGACGGTGACAACCTCAACAGGTCTAGAGGTTCCAGCGTCTGCATTGCCTCTGCACTCACCTTCCATCTTCAGGTTAAACTTCCTCATGTTCCACTCCTCCATCGAAGGCGTAAAACCTTTGAAATACCCTGAAGTTGCAGAGTTGTTAAAGCACCAACGACGGAGACTATCGTGGTACAAATGTAATTGCTCTTTCTTTTTTAGGGACTTTCAAAGATTCTTCTTCTGCATACTCCTCTGATCTTGTGGGTGAAGTAGAGGTTCGCCTGCATCTTCTGGCTGGTGGCTGTTCAATTTCTGGATCAGAGGCTGCAGGCGCAGCGTTGATTGGCTCCAGAGCCTGAGGTGGATCAACTTTGCCTTGCCCTTCCATCCTAATGTTCCACCATTGTCTGTAGTCTGTTGCAAGTCTTCGCACCATGGTGAAATTTTTGCAATTTGATTTTGGTAAGACTTGGTAAAGAGGTGAATGGTAGTGAGATTACGAAGAAGGTAATCCCATGTTATTTAACGATGGGATGAATGGATAGGATATTTAGGGCAACAATCGTCATATTTTGTCAGACTGACGATTAGATTAAGGTTGCCATGCATTTGTTGTGAACCATTGGATTAACAATCATAAAATCTGACTGCTCGATATCCGACCGAAATTTATTAATCGGAATGATTGTGTCTAATCCCCACGTGTATAGAGAGATTTACAGAGATAATCAAATTGAAAATTAAAAAATTTAAATAGAAAAAAATAAAAATAAAACATTAAAATAACTTCTCAAATAAGTAAATATAAAATATTTAAACTAGCATGCGTGGAGCAAAAATTAAACGTACCGATACACGTTGGATCCACTCGGATACTTGTGCACTCATTCTTTTATCAATGCAAATGAAGATATCCTGCACTTAATATCGTCATTCCAGTATGTTAGGGATTGTGCCCTAAATGCCTAGTAGTTTGTAATTAAAGAACAAGCATTAAATGTTAGACATTTAATGTTATATTTTAGTTATTAATATAGGTTATTATTTTCATTAATTGCTCATTTAATATACAAACGTCGTTCAGCTTTATCGCATTAATTGGATTAATAGCGATATTTCTATGGTTATTTGGATGTACACTTAGACAAGTATGTGAGACATACAAGTGGATCTAGTTCCAAGTTAATAACCTAAAACGTCTATAGTATATGGACTAAGGTTGGGCGCCTAAGTCTTAGTGACACTATTGGTACGGCCTTCTTTACAAATGTTGCAAAAAACCTGATCCTGGTTGTTCACGTGGAGACATGGGAATGGGGGTGCCTAAGCAAAAAGGAATTTTTACATAAGACGGGACCAGAAGTTTTATGATCGATCTAGTAATTATGTTATAGAATCGTATAAACTACTTCACTAAGGATGATCATATGTCAATGTGATCTTAATCCTGAGTGGGTTGAGAACTCCTACTTTATGAAAGCGTCCTTTAATGTGCATGGGTGAGACCAGCCAAACAGCACTAAGTCAATAAGCCTCACACGTTGGGGATTGTCGTAATGAGTGGCTGGGAATGCAAATCACAAGAAGGAATTCACGCCTTCTTGAAATTTGAGGAAGATGTAAAGTTGTTCCCTTAAGAACTGATTTCAGGGCTTGGACAAAGGGATCCTGCCTCTCATTGGCTCGAGAGGACATTGATTTATAGTTGGACTATAAACACTTGTTCATTAGAGGAATCAGTGGCGCTTAAGGAAAAAGATGTAATCACAGGGGTAGAACGGATTTCTGTCGCAACTGTGAATTACGAACAAGCTCGTGAAGGATCATATGGCAGATGACTAATTATATCCATGGACGTTAACTTGTCGTATAGTGCAAAAGAGTTTAGCACAAGTCTTTAGTTGAATAAGTCTGATGTTAATGAATAGAGATTGGATCCGGGAGGACCACCAGTCCCCAAGCTAACTCATATTTGTTGTACACTATTTCATTAGAGAGTGAGTTTGAAGAGTTCAAATTCATATATTAATCATGTGGGACATAATTAATAGGAGCATAAAGTTTAATTGATTAAACTTGCTAATTAATATATTGGATATATTAATTTAATATGTATTGAATAAATATTAATAAGGAGAAATTAATTTATTTGATAAATTAATTATAAATTAATTATTGATTAATTATTTAATTAAGATATCACAGTAATTAATATGTTGGACATATTAATTGGTTTAATAATTATTGGATAATATTAATTAATATGTTGGATATATTAATTGGGTTGATAATTATTGGATAATTATAAAAGTAGAGAATTAATATATTGGATATATTAATTAGACATTTATTTATTTATTTATAATATTTGATATATTATGGAATTGAAATTTATTAGATATATATCAATTAAAGTAAATAAAGAAATTGAATTTTCGAAAATTAAATAGGAAAAATGCATAATGATTTGTCCCACATTGGAAAGTTCTAAGTTGGAACCTCCATAACTCTACTATAAATAGGAGGCCTTGGAGGCCTTTATTCTCATCTCACTCACTTTCAGAGTAACCTTTCTCATAAGTTGAAAAACATCTTTGAAAGCTGAGATCTTTTTTCTTCTCAATAGTCAGACCTCTCTGGCAAAGTTCCTAGCTCCCTTCTCTAAAGGCTTCCCACCAAGCACTCGATTGTGGCAAAGAAGTCATAGCCTGGAAGAGTGGAGGAGATCGTTCACATTTTTTCTACGGGAAATAGTCGATCTTACTCATCACAAAGACTCGCCAGATTAGATCAAAGGTGACAATCAATGTAAGTATTCTTTTTCAATAACATGTTAATCACATAGGGTATTGAATTTAGATTAATTTGATTTATTAAAGATAATTAATTGGATTAATTATTGAGAAATTTTTATTATTCACACGCTTCCACCATGCTAAATGCATACTCCTACCAATATTCCCAACACAGTAATGCTTGAGTCTCTGGCCATTGACTGCAAACTCATTCCCATTCGACTCGTTTTTTATCCAGATTGCTCCTCCTAGTTTTACCTACGTAATTTGGAATGGTCCATACCATTTGGATCTAAGCTTTCCTGGAAACAAATGAAGACGAGAGTTAAATAACAATACTTGTCGACCCACCTCAAAAGTTCGAGGAGTCAGCTTTTGATCGTGCCATTTTTTTGTCCTTTTCTTGTATAACCTTGCATTTTCGTACGAGAAATGCATGTGCTCCTCTAAATTGAGTAATTGCAACATTCTTGCAAAACAAGCTTTTTGAAGATCAAGGTTTAGCTTTTTAAGCGCTCATAAAGTTTTTTGTTCTAACTCGATTGGAAAATGGGCATGCCTTCCCATACACAATTCTCTTAGGCGACATGTTCAATGGAGTTTTGAGTGTAGTGCGATAAGCCCAAAGCGAGTCATCTAGTCGCAAAAACCAGTCCTTCTGTTAGGTCATACAACTTTCTCTAAAATGTTCTTCATCTCGCGGTTAGATACTTCAGCTTGGGCATTGGTTTACGGATGATAAGGCGTTGCAATGTGGTGCTCGATATTGTACTTATGTAGCATATGAGCCATTGCTTTGTTTATGAAGTGTGTTCCCTCATCACTGATTAGTGCTTATGAAGTGCCAAACCTTGTGAAAATGTTCATGTGAAGGAATTTTATAACAGTTTTAGCATCATTGAAAGGTGTGGCAATCACCTCAACCCATTTGGAAAGTTAATCAACCACGACCAGGATGTAGAAATTTCTGCGTCAATGGGGAAATGGGCCAATGAAATCAATTCTCCAGACGTCGAATATGTAACACCCCAAATATAAAAATTGGAACCCCAACCTCACCATCTGAGATACAAGGTCAAGTGAGTTCTAGAATTAAGACTTCAGTCTCCAAACTGAATAGCATAGTCTCAACGAACAAAAATAAGTATCGTCACTTCAATCCTGCCATCTACAAAAGAAGCAACATAGAGAAAGGGCGAGTATATCAATACAAAGTAAGTAGCTTACTGACATGGTGGAACTAACCCTTCTCTCCAACAGTCGAGATGACTAGCATTTGGAAAAAACGATAACCACAATCCCATATTGGAGAACTTCACCCCATGAAACTAAGCTCAACTCTATCACGCTATTGGTACACCTAACCCAACAGTACCACCACTGTAACTTCACCATTAATCAGATCAAACCCCAAACTACTGTTCATACCCACCAACAATCCAACTGGTTATCCTCTAAGCTCACACATAGCACCTTGGTAGCAACCATATGGCATAACTCGTAATATCCATTGGGAGATTATCCTTAAATAATAACTCTAGTCCAGAAAAGTAATCATACACCTGTAAAGACCCAACCTAAAAATGGTCTTAAACCTGGCTCTTACTCAGCATGCATGCATAAAAGATAATAAAAATCATATAGCATTAGTTTGCATAAAACATCCATTTGAAATTCCAAGGAAGCTGTTTATAAACATTTAAAAATACTCCAAGTTCAACATTAAAACAACCCTGGCCAGAGTATGATTTGAAATAACAAAATACAAAACATTCAAATTATTCCATCAGGTTCCAAATGCAAATCCTACAGACTCCGTGTCCGACTACATGTTGAATTGAATCAATAACATAAACATAAAACAGAGTGCTGACAACTCCCATGATCATACAGCTCCTCCTATAGCCGTCCTGGTGTTGTCCCAAGTTACCTGGTGGAAAACCACATAAAATAAGGGTGAGTACAAAGGCACTCAGTAAGAATCCCCAAACGGGGTACAGTACGAAACAACGCATCATCTAGTATCCCAGTAAACAAGCAAACGGTTACCAACATTGAACCCTGGAACGAGATGTCCATAAATCTCCTAGGTCATCGGAAGTCTCTAACTTTCGACCAAGTGGTCAGCTCAATAACTGACCCTGAACAGAAATCCTCGAGGGTCTCTTACCCTCGGCCTGAATGACTGCTCAACAGCTGGTCCTGACCAGCTCTCCAAACTGGTCCTAGGACATTCAGGAGAGTACCCGATATCTGGCTCTAGACTCGAAAAGAAAATGGTGTACTCACGAACATTAGCCCGAGGGAGCTCTCCGCCCGGCACCTAACGCGTGTGTGCGCACACCACATGCTGCTGCAAACTGATTAAATGTGGTGGCCTAGGGACATACTACGCCAGTCCAGGTAGCATGCCTAAAGACTCGGAAGCGACTGTAGTAGCCTGAATACCACCGACGCTTGAAGCTAAGAATTGGCCAAGGCCGGCTTACACCATTGGCAGGGTTCCGCTCTAGTAGGCTACAGACTAGGCTTATGTCGATGTGGTAGCTACTCCACACACGGCTGCCGGGGGTAAGGAATCTGTCCTCACTGCCCGACCGGTGGACACGTACGTTGGTCCACTTTCAGCCTCTAGATGATGACAACCTAACACATTCTATCTAAGAATCCCAACCCAACATACTTATCATACAAACGTTCTCAACAACAAATAACCCTAGCATGGTACTACAAGGTTAAAACAGGAATCAAGCATGCTGGAAGAACAAACCTAGCATGGCACTAACATGTGAAAACAGGAGTCAAACATGCTAGTAGAACAGATCAGCATAAAAGTCCCTATCGACTAAACATGCTCATAACAGTATAACTAGCATACAAGAAAGAAATCAGAGAAGTCTCGCAGGGTCCACACAACCCCGACAAGGAATCCTTACCTGGAACAATCAGAAATACGCAACAAGTAAAATGCTCCTTGAGCTGCAGATCCAACAACCTAGCAAATAAATTACAAACAAATAATTATCAACTAGCAGCTAAACGGAACCAGGCAACCAAACACGCAAGGCTCGGGGAAGAATTTACCCTAACCAAACACAAGGTAGCTGGGTCAGCAAAGCTCTCGACGAAGGGCAAGCTCGATAAGGGCTTTGGGCGAAAGACTCTCGGTAAAGCTGTTCGTGCGGGCTCGGAGGCATGGCACAATGACAGGCTCGTCTACAGGCGTGCGGCAGGATGCGAGCGACTGTGACATGGAGCAGATGCGCGAACGGGACGAAGGCGTGCTGCTTTATGGGTGTGAACCAGTGACGTGCGGGCGAGCAGGCTGCGATAGCGAGCGACGAAAGCAGACGTGTGGTTCGCTCGGGCGAACGTGAGGATGACGCGATGGAGCTCGGATGGGATCGCGAGGGCAGCGAACAGCAGAGAGAGTTTACGATCTTGGAGCTGCTTGTTCGGTGGCTACGCTTGTGGGCTGCTTGGCGATGAGTCTCGGCAAAGGGTTGGGCAAATGAGGGATGATGTTTTCTCTCGGCTGCTGGGCGATGGTAATTCTCGGCAAAGGGAGATCAAAGCTTCGGCAATGGGGTTTTAGTGGAGGGGCTCTCAGCAATTGGGAGAAGAAGAAGAAGAAAAATAGTGCGATTGGAGAATGAGGGTTGCAGCCAACTTCTTTTAGGTCTCGACAAAAGTAAGAAGGATTAACAGGATGATGACACGTGTCCTCCTAGGTTCCAGCTTCTAGTCCTGGCGAGGACACCTTTTCCTTTCTTTTTCTCATTTAATCAAACAAAGGCTCCAAACTTCTCAAACAGCAACACTAACCCAGAAAACCTGGAACCGAAGTAAAAACCCAAACTTAGCAATTAACAGAACGGCCTTGAAACCCTGGTTAATTATAAGACAACCCCTGAAGGCAAAATTACCAAAATGCCCCTAGAGGTCCAAACTGCCCTAACGGCCTAACCGAACAACTGAAAATGCAACAGGACATACCTGGAGAACCGAAAAGGAAAACGGGGCCGTTACAATATTCCCTTCTTTTAAGACTTTCGTACTAGAAAGTCCTAAGACTGGAACAACTCCGGATAATGTGTCCTCATCTCATCCTCTAACTCCCAAGTCGCTTCCTCTGCCCTCTGATTTCTCCACTAGACCTTAACCAAACTAATCTCTAGGTTACGCAACGTCTTGCGATCCTGAGCTAGAATCTGCACCGATTTTTCCTCGAAACTCAAGTCCTCGTTCAGCTCTAACGGCTCAAAGTCCACTATATGCGAAGGATCTGCCACATACTATCTTAATATAGAAACGTGAAAGACGTTGTGTACTACTGCTAAAGACGGGGGCAAGGCCAAACGGTAGGCCACTGGACCGATCTGTTCAAGGATCTCAAAAGGCCCTACAAACCTGGGACTCAACTTGCCCCGCTTACCAAACCTCAAGACTCCATGCATTGGTGCTACTTTTAGAAATACGTGCTGGTCGACCTCAAACTCTAAATCTCTACGCCGAACATCAACGTAACTCTTCTACCTACTCTGTGCAGTCAACATACGAGCTTTGATCCTCTGCCCTGCGTCGTTAGTCATCTGTAACAGCTCAGGCCCCAAAACCTGTCTTTCACCAACCTCTTCCCAAAACACTAGAGATCGGCACCGTTTACCATACAAAGCCTCAAATGGAGCCATTTGAATCGTCGACTGATAGCAGTTATTATAGGCGAACTCCATCAAATACACGTACTGATCCCAACTGCTTGAAAAGTCTAAAACACAGACTAGCAACATATCCTCCAGAATCTAGTTCACTCTCACTGTCTGACCATTCGTCTGAGGGTGAAAAGTGGTACTGAAGCTGCACTCAGTCCCCAAACCCTTCTGGAGCGCTCTCTAGAAGCAGAAAGTGAACCGAGAGTCACGATCTGAAACAATCCTCACCGGCACCCCCATGGTACTGGACGAACTGATCCAAAAACAACTGTGCCCACTGCTCCACAGTATAGTTAACTCTATCGGGGATGAAGTGTGCACTCTTGGTCAGCCTATCCATAACAACCAAGATCTGAGTAAACCCTCTTTGCGTCCTCGGCAACCCAGAAATAAAATCCATCGAAATTTCTTCCCACTTCCACTAGGGTACACTTAACGGTTGCAACAAACCTGCTGATTTCTATCTGGGATCTTTCACTTGCTGACAAGTGAGACACCTGCTAACAAACTCTGCAATGTCACTCTTCATTCCCATCCACCAGAACGTGTGCTTAAGATCCTGATACATCTTGATACCTCCTAGGTGCCAAGAAAATAGGGAGTTGTGAGCCTCGGTAAGCAACTTGGCTCGCAGCCTAGGGTCGGCTGGAACACACAACCGACCTCTATACCTCAAACCTCTGCCTGGTGCTAAAAATAAGTCAAAATCTTCGTCCTCTCGAACTCTCTCAATCAACCTGCTCATCTTGGATCACTCAGCTGGCCATCAATGATCCTCTGCTTTATCCACGGCTGAACTATCAACTGTGCTACCCTGGCGGTAACCTCCCCCAACAACACTGCAATACTAGCTAGCTCGAACTCTTTCCATAATTAAATCTGGGAACTCAACAAAGCAGCGGAGTGCGACGTCTTCCTACTCAGAGTATCGGCCACAACATTGGCTTTTCCCAGGTGGTATAGTATCTCACAACCGTAATCCTTAACCAACTCGAGCCACCTCCTCTGTCTCATGTTTAACTCCTTCTGAGTGAAGAAGTACTTAAGGCTTTGATGATCTATAAACATCTAAATTTTCTCACCATATAAGTAGTGCCTCTAAATCTTCAAAGCACAAACCACGGCTGCCAACTCCATGTCATGAGTCAGATAGTTCCCATGCTGCATCAGAACACAGCCCAAAAACATGGAAGCATCACTATACACTACGAAGCCACTTGTTCCCTCGAGAACTGACAATACTAGGGCGGACGTCAAACTGTGCTTCAAACAAGCAAAACTCTCTTCACAATTGACGTCCCAAACGATGTCAACACCCTTCCTAGTCAATCTGGTCAGGGGTGCTGATTTAGCAGAAAAGTTCTTGACGAATCTCATGTAATAACCTACCAGACCCAGAAAGCTACGAATCTCTGTAACCGTAGTCAGTCTGGCCCACAAACTAACTGCATCAATCTTAGCAGGGTCCACTGCAATTCCATCTTTGGAAACAACATGTCTAAGGAAAGCCACTTGCTCTAACCAGAAATCACACTTGGAGAACTTAGCATACAACTGGTTTTCTCTCAGAGCTGCCAAAACTTGTCTTAGGTACGAAGCATGGTCCTCTCTCGTCTTTGAGTAAATCAATATGTCGTCTATGAACACAATGACAAAGCTGTCCAAGAATG